>CAKNYM010038852.1:22417-39260 GCA_932195095.1 Andricus curvator | reverse complement strand
TTCGGCAAGGTTTTACGGTATTGTTCTCTGTGCAGCCCCTCCCCCACAGCAAAGTATTGGGCCCAGCGGACGAAAAAATACCATTTCTATGTATTTTTTGCCGCTGAATCCGAATTTGTGGTCGAGATTTTTTTTAAAACACGGGTTTTTTTATATATTTTTCAATGCAAAAATAGCAAAGAAAAACGACGTTTTTTGAGGTTAGAAAAAAACCTGAGGGTGATGGCGGAATTCTAACCGTGGACTCGGATTCAGCGACCCGAAATCCATAGGATGTGAATACTCTTGTCCGTCGGACAACCTACTTTTTTGTGGGCTGTGTAGTCAAAAAAACGATGTTGTTTGAAGTTAGAAAAAAACCTGAGGGCGATGGCGGTATTCTGACCTTGGATTCGGATTCAGCGACCCAAAATCCATAGGATGTGACTAATCTGGTTTGGCGAAACATCCACTTTTTTCGGCAAGGTTTTACGCTGTTCCCTAATAGCACGGAACGTTCCCGGAACGTGTAGAATATCCGCCGCTTGGGAACGTTCCAGGAACGTTCCAAATATAAATTAACGTTATTGTTATTATTATCAATAAATATCGCGTTAACCGTAAGTGATAGGTCAAAATCGATGTCAGTTTATGATACGGATATCATATTATAGTGTAGCATGTGTGGTACTCAAAATTCAAAAATGACATCCATTTTTACCTATCTCTTACGGTTTACGAAATAATTTTTGTTAAAAATAACAATAATGGGCGGAATGGCGGAATTCTGACCTTGGATTCGGATTCAGCGACCAAAAATCCATAGGATGTGACTACTCTTGTCCGTCGGACAACCTACTTTTTTTGTGGGGCTGTGTAATTGAATTTGGGGAATACATTTTTTCAGGTTTTCATGCTTATTATTAAAAATACTTATCTGATGAAAAAACAGAAAATAGAACAAAGTTCCGGTTATTGAATCCGGCCCCTCAATTCATCTTTTGGTAGAAGACATCTTTTTTGTTTCAGACTTCATTTTTGTTGGTTGAAAATCCAACTGTCTTCTAAAAAATTCGCCTCTTTAAGTTGAAAATTCAACTACCTGATTGATATTGCAACTGTTTTTTGGTTGCACTTTAATCTTTTCTGTTTGAAAATTAATTCATTTTGTTGAAGATTATTATTTTTTAATTCAACTATTTCGTTAAAAAATTCACCTTTCTTGGTTCAAAATGAACCTTTTGTTGATGATTCATCAACGAGATTGACTGATTAATCAGTTAAAATCTTACTGAATTGATTCTGTGACCTTTCACTGATTCAGATTCAGAAAGAACTCTATTCATTGTCCAAAAAGAAAATGTGAGAATGAACTTGACTATATTTTAGACGTTTTAATTTTTTTCAAAAGGATACGATACGATACCGTAAGATGAGGTGACTGACTAGCAATTACCCATTTTTAGTTACAACCAGCACCTTCGCAACGGGCGATTGTGTCACTCATTACATTCTCCATCCAGAAGTGTATGGGCGTGCGTGGGTCTGGGCAACCAACTTTAATAGTATGGTCTCTGCTTTGGTTTATGACTTATGTGACGCTGAGGTCCGTTGACACACTCAAGTTGAAAGACATTTTATCTGAACCATGTCGATCTCACACATAATGATGTTAACAATTTCAAATATTTGTACTTCTTATTCTCAAAAATTTCAGTGCCTACGTGCAACTCATTTCAAGGATAGAGTACTGCCCACAGGTTAAAAACCTCCTTAAGGCCCCTGGAAGTCATTGGTAAATCGGACTTCATAAACTGAGGCCAAACGGAGACTTCTGGTAGAGGCCGTTTTTTTGGAGAAAATTCTATTTTTTATATAATAATCGAAAGAAAAAAATGCGCTCTATTAGCGGAACCGCAATGCCGGTAGAAGAGGATCTGCTCGATTCTGCTTTTTGGCGAATCTATAACGAAAAAACGAAAAACTACCATTCTTCAGGATCCAAGTTCATGATAGTTTTTCGTTTTGTGGCTAGATTCGTCAAAAACGAAAAACTATTATGAATTTGGGTCCTGAAGAATGGTAGCTTTTCGTTTTGTCGTTAGATTCGCAAAAAAGCACAATCGAGCAGATCCTCTTCCTCCGACACGGCAATTTAGTTAAGTCCAAAATGCACAAGGATGGCCATTGGACCGGGAAAACCCAGGAAATGAGAGTGAATTTATTTTTTGACCGGGAATTTCACAAATTTTTAGAAGAAAAATCTGTCCAATTGTATGATATAATACAACTTAAAATAAGTTTAATCAAAACCTTTTTTTTAATGTTAATTTTAGTTGTTAACTTTTTAAATTATGAAATCATTGAGTTTAAACTGCTTAATTCTGAAATCTTTTCATTTAAATTTTTCCATTATGGATCTTCATTTTCAAGCGTACTTTTTCAATTTTAAGAATTTTAAAATGCAGTTTTAAAGAGAGAGTTGAGCTTTTTTTTATCTCATAAATTTCCTATTAAGAGCCCATTTAATGACTATTAATTTGCCGAAACATTATTTGCCAATAGCGACTCGTTTGCAAAAAATCGAGTTTTTTCAAAAAGTATTTTTATGTATTGAAATATTCATGTAATAAATATCATGTAAAATTATGTAAATATAACATTTTCAACACTTGTTTTTAATACAAAATTTGCCTTTTTTTATTTTTCAACAGTTGAATTTTTAACATTTGAAAATTCTACTTTCAATCTTCTTCAATTTTCAACTGTTGAAAACTCAAATTTCAATTTTTACTGTTGAAAATTCAAGAAAAACGCGAATTTTGTATTGAAAATAAGTGTAAAAAATGTTTTATTCGCATAATATTGCATGAGAATTTAATGAACATTTCAATCCATAAAAAAAATTTGGAAAAAGTCGATTTTTTCGTAAATTATTCGTAATTGCAAATTTTTTTATTAAAATCATTTTAAGTTTAGGTATCAACTGTAAGTTCAAGAATTAAACATTGAGCAGTAATTGATTTTACAAGACAATTCTGAGTTTGTTGGAAATTAAACAATTACAGATTATTACGTTAAAAATGGAACTGTTTAAATTCGAAAGCCTTAATAGTTAAACAAGTAAACGACCGATTGAAAATGTATAAAATATTTTCAGTTTTAAAATAACTTCAAGTTGATAGATTCATAATTAAACGTTTTCATTCAATTCCAAATCCTATTCAAACATTATTTCAGTATAAATGTTCCATTTTTAACCCATTCAATTTGAAATTCTTCAATATGTAGAAGTATTTGATTATTAATTTAAAATAAAAGCTATTATAAATCAAATATTAACAATCACCATTTAAAACTGAACTGTTGGAAATAGCTTTAAATCTTTAAACTTTCAGCCGTGAGGATTTTGAAATTTTCTAGGTGAAAAGTTGAAAATAGAATATTTACAAATTAGAAGTGTACATTAGGGTTGTCCAAAAAAGGCTCCTGATTTTTGGTAAAATTGAAAAGAAAAATATTTAGGTGTCCCTGAAGTCAGTTTTTGTAAATAAAATGTTTATTTTATTTAAATAATCGCCGTTTGTATATTTTGACTTGGGAACGCGTACAGTATATATTCTTTTGAGTGAAATAGGCATCACTCAGAGTTTTGGCAGAATTAAAAAAAAAGTATTTTCAGGGTCGCCAAGCCGGATTTGAAAATAAAATTTTAAACTTTGTTTGTTTAAATCTGCCAAAAATCTGAGTGATGTATTTAAGTGAACAGAGTACGTTTTATGCCCATTGAATCAAAAAAAAATCCATTAGCAGCGATTATTTAAATTAAATACGCATTTTATTCTCAAAAACAGGCTTGGAGCAACTCTGAATATATTATTTTTTTCTGGAAAATATCAGAGGGATCATTTTGACACCCAAAGACTACAGGGGTACCATTTTAAAACCAAAAATGAAGCCTTTTTGGACCACCCTAGTCTTCAAATAACATTTTTAATGATGTAAAAAGTTTTTGAAAATTTAGTAGATATATGTAGTATTTATGATTTTGATTTATTACATTTCCCAAATAAAATGTGTAGGCTTTTGCGATAAAAAAATATCAGATGCATATGGCATTCAACGATTTCAAGTTCAGTGTTATTCAGTTTAATTTCCCCATTTTTCAAGGAAAGCCTCTCAAACTTGACAAGATGAGCAAATTTATTTGCAGAAACCGAAATTTTGAAAAAATCAAATATAGCGGCTGGTAAAATTCGGAAAAATGTTTAATTTCTCCATTTTTCAATAGAAGCCTCTCAAGCTAAGCATGGTAAGCAAATTGATTTTCAGAAAATGCAGTAGTGCGTGACAGTAGTAATTTTGAAAAAATCCAAGAGAAGGCGGTTTAAACTAAAATTACCAATTCAACGAATATTTCACTTCTATTGTAAAACATGAGTTTTGTTTTATGAGAGATCGTCTTGAATTTTTTCAAAATTTAAGCTGTCACTGACTATTGCATTGTTTTTGCAAATAAACATGCTCATCTTGTCAGGTTTGAGAGGCTTTCTCTGAAAAACATGGAAATTAATCATGTTTAATGTTTTAATCAATGTTTAATTATTAACGCTAGCACTTGCCTTGTAGCTATATTAACAAGATTTTTTCACGTAATTGTGGTTCCTTTCGTTGAAAACTAGAAAATGCCGTTTTTGGTCATCATGCATGGGTCCAGCTTTTCGAGAATTTCGAAATTTTGTATTTTTACCCTGCAATAATTTTTGTCGGATTTGAAAGACAAAAACTGAGAATTTGATGTTGATTTTTCATTTTGTTTTTCATTTTTGCCCAATGTTAATCATATGGAAAATTTCATGGGGTGTATGCTAGGTCCTGGAGGCAACATAATTTTGAAAAAAAAAGGTTGACCACGTGTTTAAGGGTCACTTTAATATAATGTGTCGAACGACAAATGCCATGATCTGGACTGGAGTATAGGGCAGGCTGTTTTAAAACAGGGCATGAATGTGACATTTTTATGACCTGAGTCTAGGACCTTAGTTAGTCGATTTGATTCACTCTCAGGAGTAAGACGTGCCTTTCTTCTGCAATTGAATAAACTGTTTGTTATTAAAAAGTTAAAAAAGCAGAGTTTTACTTGTAGAAATGTAGCGATTTCCCATACTTTACATATCCAATCCAAAGTTTCACCGTCTCCTACTTCCCTTAAAACTTCTCTTACTTTCATATCCCAACTAGAAGGATTCCCATTTTGCAGACCTCTTAACTCTTCCTTTAAAATAAATTTTCTGTACAATATTTTTCCCCAAAACCCGCGCCGGAACTTGCGACTTACACGTTCGTTCAGAAGAATTTAAGTTGGTCTTTACTCGATTAGTGACGTGACAGCGAAGTAATGTGGCATTTAGTCCTCTAGAGAACTAAGTAATGCCATGCGCATCCCCAATCTACCCCTTCTCCGTGAAACTGCGCATCGCAACTTAGATTCTTCTGAACGGACGTGGTCGCTCGTTCCGGAGCGGTGATTGGGGAAAGCATCGTGTGCAACGAGCGGGATACGTCGATTACCAACTCGCATGATTTGCCACGCTCGCTACGCTCGCGTAGCAAACTTCATGCTCGTGAAGTCGTCGGTGATCGACGTTGTATCCCGCTTGTTGTACAATCTACTATTATCCATCTCTATTATTTCTAAAAGATATTTATTAGCCCTATTCCTTGTCTCAACTTTAATACTATTCCTTCCCGCTTCCATTTTCCAGGTGTAATATGGTATTCCTATCGAGTCCCATGGGCATCTTACAAATTTCCCTTGTGTCATTTCCGATTCCTCCTCGGATACGAAATTTAGCATTCTCAAAAAGATAATATTTAAAAACACGAAATCTATCAAATTCGTATTAACAGGGTGCCCCTGGGTCAGAGAAACCTGCACATCAGGGAAAAGTCAAGGAATTTTACTATCAGGTAAAATAAAAAATTGGTTCTGGAAAAATGAGGGAATGTAGAAAATTCAGTTTCGTAGCCACCCTGATATAAGATTCTCGTTATTAATTTATTTTCCCCGCGTTTCTATTTCCTTTTTGCTGTTGCTTCCTCCTGAGTCCTGGTGATTATATTTTTAATTAAAAATTGTATTATTTGGATGCCAATCCAACAATTTTATTAAAAATTCATCCGTTTTGGTTGGAAATTCTACTGTTTTGTTGAAAATTCCACTATTTTCATAGAAATTTAACTTTTTCGTGAAAATTCATATTTTGTTGTTTAAAATTCAACTGAAATCTTTCGTGGTTAAAAATTTAACTTTTTTTTTTAAATTCGTCTTTTTGGTTTAAAAATTTATCTACTTTAGTAGACATTTGATATTTTTTAAAAATAAAAATACAACTGTTTGGTTGAAAATTAATCTTTTTTGGTTAAGGATTCAACTATTTTGTTGAAAGTGAAACTACTTTGTTAAAAATTCATTTTTTTGTTGATTATTTTATTTGGTTGGAAATTATTATTTTAAACTAAAAATTGAACTATTCCATGTTTGATTAAAAATTAATTTTTCTTCGTTGAAAATTCATCTGTTTTGTTGAAAATTAACTTTTTAACTGAAAATTTAACTATTCTATTTTAAGTTAAAAATGTATCCGTTTTAGGCGAAAATTAAATTATGTTGTTTAAAATTCGTCTTTTTTGGTAGAAAACTAATCTCATTAGTTGAAAGTTCATATTTTTGGTTGAAAATTAATTTTTTGTATTGTTGAAAATGGAACTATTTTGTTTAAAATTGTTTTTTTTTTTTGTTGAAAATGTATAATTCTAACTGAAAACTTTACTATTCTACTTCTGACTAAAAAATTGTCTCTCTTAGTTGAAAATTCTGGTGATTTGTTTTAAATTTGTCTTTTTTGGTAGGAAATTAATCTTTTGGGTTTAAATGTCATCTGTTTGGCTGAAAATTAATTTTTTACTGAAAATTTAACAATTTTAATTCAAGTGGAAAATTCAACTATTTTTTTGAAAATTCGTCTTTTTGATAGAAAAGTAATCCCACTATGTAGTTGAAACTTCATCTTTTTTTTTAGTTACAAGCTTATTTCTTTAACCGAATTCTGATTCCAATTTTTGTAAAAAATTTATCTTTTTTGATCGAAGTTTAATCTTCTTAGTTAAAAATTCATCTGTTTAGTTGAAAATTAAACTATTTAATTGTAAATTTATTTTATATAGTTTAAAAATAATTTTTTTACTGAAAATTTAACCCTTCTATTATAAACTTTTTTGGTAGAAAATGACATTCATTCTTTCGGTTGAATATTCCCGAATTTTAGTTAAAAATTCATCTCTTTGGTTGAAATTTAAACTATTTTGTTGAAAATTTATTTTTAAGGTGAAAATTAGTTTTTAAACTGAAAATGTAACTTTTGCTTTTTTGCTTGGAAATTTGTATTTTTTTTTTTTAATTCAACATTTTGGATGAGATTTTTTTTTGCTTATTGACTAAAAAATCTTTCTTGGTGGAATATTCAACTCTTTTGTTAAAAATTCCTCTTTTTGGATTAAAAATTACTCTGTTTTGGTTGAAGATTCAACTCATTTGTTGAAAATTCGTATTTTTTGGTGTAATTCAACTGTTTTTGATTGAAAATTAAAACGTTTTTTTGGTGGAAATATCAACTATTAAATTTTTCGTTGAGAATTCATTTTTTTATCCGAGATTCATCAATTTGGTTCAAAATTTAACTATTTTGATGAAAATTCATTTTTTTCTTGGTTGAATATTATGTTTTTAACGAAAAATTTAACTCTTCCCTTTTTGGTTCAAAATTTATCTTTTTGAGTTGAAAACTCAATTATTTTGTTGAAAATTAATGTATTTTTTACGTAATTTGTGAATGACTCCTTATAAAATACGGTATGTCTGTTGTTCCTAAAAGTATTTTTAATAAATTTAGAAACAAATCTTTTTTTTGCATTAATATTATTGATCTCCCATGTGTAAGGTTGATTTTATAGCTAAAAGAAAAATTTAGAACAGGCTGTGAAAATGAAAAATTGAACAGGGAAAAGTCAGAGAATTTCGAAGTTGGGATTTTGCAGCAACCCTGCATAAAGAATTCCATGTATCTAAATTCTAAACGGACGATTTAAAATTTTCAGGGTTCGGCTTTGAAAAATTTCCAGTTTTAAGATTGAAATATTTTGTATTCAAAGCCTGGAAATTTTTGAATTAGGCACTCACTAAACTATCAAATTATACAAATATAAATAATAGATAAATCTCAATTGAACAGCGAAAAATGTCTTTTTTTTTTTGCAGGTTCCTCTTACGAAACATCGATCGCTCCAAGAGTGAAAATCGCAGGGTGCATAAAACCATTCGAGATGATAATTAGGTAGCATAAAATGGCAAAAATGAGCCACGAGTACAAACGGTTCCCTTGCGGCAACGTCACTTTGATAATGGCAAACGATTAAAGTAAATTGCCAGAGTTGATACAATCTTCAGAGAAACCTGAACCGGCGAATATCGCTTCGCGAGGATAAAAAAAAGGTAGTCCGAAATCGAAAAGAGGGAAAAAAGAAAAGGAGTTGGTGATTCCTCAGGGAGATAAAGTTTAGGAAACGTGATCCAGGATCCCGTTAGCAATGTATCGGCCAAATTTTTACGAAAGCACGTGTCTGCGGTGTCAGCAGACTGTTTACCAAGTCGACAGGGTGGGTCCTTTGAAGGATTTTACTTTCTTTCATGCTGGCTGCTTCAAATGTGCTAGGTGTGGTACCAAGTTGACCTTGAAGACTTATTACAACAATCAACATAAAATTAATGACAAAGAAGTATACTGCAGTAGTCATGTTCCGAAACCAGGTCCTGGGACGCTGGACGGATCCAGCGTGGGAATCAGAAGTGCACTCAATGTGCCTAGAAGCGGCTATGTTAATGAACAAATCAGGGCTGGTGGATCTCCCAGAACGGTTTTTCCGCCGAGGTATGTATTCTGGTTTTATTACTAGTTTCATTTTGAGTCTGAGATTTTTTTTAAACAATAATATTATGGATATTTAAGTGGTCTAATAAAACTTCCATCGCTTCCCAAATGGGTGAGATTGATTTTTGGAAATGAAAAAAAAAAGATTTGACGGAATTTTGGAAAATAATTTTTTTCATGTTTTAAAGAAAGAGTTGCATATTTTCTGCGTCCAAACTAAAGGACTTCCATGAGAAGCATGTTCAATGTCCAAAAAATTCTAAAGTTGTAAAGCTTCCCTTATGTTTCTTGTTTGGAATTTAATTTTTTAATATAAATTTCCTGGCGATATTAATGGTCCAATGTCCAGCTTTACTAAGCCTATTTACGTAACACCAATCAGGCTCTAATTGTCTGAACCTCGCCTCTTGCCATAATCGGTTGATCGTAAAAATGATTATTATTTCGTTGTTCATAAATAAGGCCGTTACATATAACGTGTACCTCTCATTCCCAGAAACATAAAATAAGAAAAGATCAAATTTGTTTGGATTTTTATTTAATTATCTTCAATAATAAAGTATTAAATTTTCAACACCCTTTTTACTAGATTGAAATTATTCATATGGTTAGGAAAAAATTAATTGCACAAGATTCAAGATGTAATATCAAAAAATGTATTTCAATTCAAAAATATTTATTAATATTATTATTATTATACCGTTAAGCCATTTTGCTTTCGGGGTAGGCGTGAATCGCTCGGTGAGAAAAGGAGTAATGTGAGGTAGGGGGTGTAGATATTTTATATTGATCTAGAATTCTCGTGTCATTTACTTAAATAACACGTTCGTTCCTCAAAACTGCTCCGACCCAGGTTGCTGATCAATCTCTCTAGCGATCACCCCGAATAAAGAGCAAGGTCGTCATGTGAGGTTCCCCACTCGGGCCCATTAGTATCCAAGGTCTTTTGTTTCAGGCGTCATTCACTCTACTGACACTCTTTTCATAAACTATTTGTCGCCACACTTTTCTGTCCTGGCATACTTTTCCAGCTTCCTTCACGCCCATGCATTTTTTTCATGCAAGCTCTCGTATTTCTATGGCTTCTTATGTATCTTCGAATTAGGGTCCCATTTACACATTCTAACATTAGTCGTTCATCTTTCATTCTTTCAAAGTGTCCGAACCATCTTAAATGATTTCTTTCCCATATGTCAACTATTGTCTCTCTTGCACCACATTCTTTGAGGATTATTTCGTTTCTCACTTTATCCATCATCACTATGATTTTTGTTTCATTTACGTTAATTTTGAGGCCCATGTTCTTTATGCTTTTATTTAGTTTGCTCAACATTCTTTGCAAGTCCTCGATTGATTCTGCCATAAAAATTTTTTCATCTGCGAAAGCTAACCCACGTACCCTCACTGTCTCGAGATCTACACCTTCTTCGTAGAAGAGGGCCATTCTTAGACATTTATCCATAAATATGATAAATAGCAATGGGGACATAACGCATCCTTGCCTCACACCTTGTATCATATCGAACCAGTCACTCAGTTTCCCATTAACCCTTACACTCGCTTTACTATTTGCACATATTGTTTCTATTGCTTGTAGGAGCCATCCGTTGACTCCGTACTCTTTAAGGACTTCCCAAAGTTTACTTCTATTCACCTTGTCAAATGCTTTTTCTAGGTCAACAAATGCACAGAAAACTTTCTTACCTATACTCTCAAACTTTTCCACTTGTAATCTGGCGTAATTGCCGTAAATATTAGTAATCCCAGTATTCAGGACTAATCCACTTGTAATCCGCATACTTCCAGTAGTTCGGAGTGATCCCAGTATTCCAAATTAAATCTGAACTAGTAATCCAGCGTAATCCTTTTAATCCGATTTCAGCCGGTGTAATCCACTCGTAATCCGGCGCAATTGCCGTAACTCGGAGTAATCCCAGTATTCAGGAGCAATCCATCTAAAGTAATATACTTGTATCTGGAGTAATCCACTTGTAAGTCAACTTCAATCCAACGTAATCCACTTACAATCCAGTTAATTTAAAGTAATTTAGAGAAGAAAATACAAAACGACTTTGAAGGAAGTAAGAAACTAATATTTAAAAAGATGGAGGAAAGTAACAGTACAGAGTTTGTCAGCATGAGAAACAGCAAAGGCGAAATGCTATATGATACAGACAGGATAGTAGACGCTTTGAAGACTCTTTTAAAGAATTATTAGGAGGTGAAGCTATAGGGCAACAGAACTGCGACATAGAACATAATGCATTAGAAAACCCAATTGAGAAAGTCTGTGTCACTGAGGTTAGAGATATAATTAAGCTCTTAAAAAACAGTAAGGCTACAGGTGTAGACAGTATCAGCGCTGAAATGCTTAAATACGGTGGCGAGTACATACCTCATATGCCGTGCGAATTGATAAATTTATCTATCGAGATGGGGGAAGTCCCAGACGAGTGGAGAAAAGCGATTATCGTACCAATATACAAAACAAAGGGAGATAAAAGCAACTGCAATAATTATAGAGGTATCAGTCTTTTAAGTACCGTAAGTAAAATATACTCAAAAATACTTATCCGCAGGGTAATGAAAATAACAGAAGAAAAGATATGGGAAGTCCAAAGTGGATTTATGCCAGGAAGATCATGTACAGATCAGATATTTAGCTTAAGACAGATCACAGAAAAAAGTTTAAAAGTAGGAAAGAAAGTTTTTTGTGCGTTTGTTGACCTAGAAAAAGCATTTGAGTGACTGGTTCGATATTATGCAAGGCGTTAGACAAGGATGCGTTATGTCCTCATGGCTATTTATCATATTTATGGAAAAGTGTCTAAGAATGGCCCTCTTCGACGAAGAAGGTGTAGATCTCGAGACAGTGAGGATACGTGGGTTAGCTTTCGCAGATGACAAGGTTGTTATAGCAGAATCAACCGAAGACTTGCAAAGAATGTTGAGCAAACTAAATACAAGCATGAAGAACATGGGCCTCAAAATTAACGTAAATAAAACAAAAATCATAGTCTTTGAAGGAAAAGGTGATAAAAGAATGTGCAACATTGTCCTTAATGATGAGAGATTAGAACAAGTTGATAAGTACATATATCTAGGTAGCCTATTCACTAGTGACGTGAAGATAGGTGGGGAGTTAGATAGGCGCATAAACGAGGGTTTGGAAAGTTATCGGTAGAGCAGTGTCCATTCTTAGAAGTAAAAATATATCAAAAAAAGCCAAAATGGCAATACATAATTTTATATTTGTACCGTCTGTGCTATACGGTAGCGAGACATGGACCTGTCAAGAAAAGGATAAGACTAAAATTAACGTGATTGGCATGAAACCTCTGCGCACAATTTGCGGGAAAACACTGATGGACAAAGTGAGAAACGAAATAATCCTCAAAGAATGTGGTACAAAAGAGACAATAGTTGACACATGGGAAAGGAATCAGTTAAGATGGTTCGGACATGTTGAAAGAATGAAAGATGAACGACTGGCGAAACAAGTGTATAAAGGTAAAGTAAATGGCAGTGTGCCCAGAGGCAGATCGCGGAAAGAATGGTTAGAATGTGTGAATGAGCCCTTAATTCGAAGAGACATAAGAAGCCATAGAAACACGAGAGCTTGCATGAAAAAAAATGTATGGACGTGAAGGAAGCTGGAGAAGTATGCCAGGACAGAAAAGTGTGGCGACAAATAGTTTATAAAAAGAATGTGAGTAGAGTGAATGACGCTTGAAACAAAAGACCAGGGATACTAATGGGCCCGAGTGGGGAAGTTCACATAACAACCTTGTGAGGCTCTTCACTTGGGGTAATCGCTAGAGAGATTGATCAGCAACGTGGGTCGGAGCAGTGTCGCGGAACGAACGTGTTATTTAAATAAATAACACGAAAATTCTAGATCAATATAAAAAATCTATACCTCCTTCCCCACATTACTATTTTCCAACCGAGCGAGTCACGCCTATACCCCGAAAGGGAAATGGCTTAATGGCATAATAATAATAGGTCATCGGAAGTAATTCACTCGCAATCCACTTGTAATCGAGGTAATTCATAGTAATTCCGGTCATCTAAGTAATCCATTTGTAATTCACCTACAATCCAGCGTAATCCACTTGTCATCCAGACAATTCAAAGTAATTTAGCTCATCCAAGTAATTAATTTGTAAACCAGCGCAATCCAATTAATTCGGAGTAATTTACATTTTTTGTTACAAATTTGTCAGTTTTAGTAGAAGATTAATCGTCTTGGTTGACAAATCAACTGTTTTGTTATAAATTCGTCTTTTTAGGTTGAAAATTCAACTATTTTAATAGAAAATACTTTTCCTTGGTATAACATTAAACAATACTGTTAAAAATTGGTTTTTTCAAACTGAAAATTAATTTTTTTAACCGAAAATTTAACAAACACAATGTTCAGTTAAAAATTCGACCGCTAGATTGAAAATTCTTGTCTTTTGTTAAAAATTCGTTTTTTTGGTAGAAAATTAATCGTACTTAAAAATTCATCTTTTTGGTAGAAAATTCTTTTTTTTTTAATTAATTTTCTTAAACTGAAATTTGAACTATTCTAGTTTTTATTGCAAATTTGTATTTTTTAGTGGAAAATTCAACTGTTTTGTTAAAAATTAATCTTTTTGGTTCGAAAATTCAACTATTTTGGGAGAAAATTAACTTTTTGTTGAAATTTCATCTTTATGATAATTCATCTTTATGATAATTCATCTGTATGACAATTTAACTATTCGGCGAAAAATTAATCTGCTTTGTAGGAAATTCAACAATTTTGTTGAAAACACATTTTTTTCGGTTGAAGATTCATCAATTTTGTTGAAAATTTATCTCTTTGGTTTGAAATTTAACATTTGTTGTTGAAAAATCGCGTTGTTTTGTTAAAAATTTACTTTTTACTGACATTTTAACTATTCCAGTTGAAGATTCATCGTTTAAGTTGAAAATGCATCTGTTTGGTTGAAAGTGTAACCATTTTGTTGAAAATTCGTTTCTTTTGGTTTGAAAATTAATTTTTTAACTGAAAATTTAATCATCTTGCTGAAAATTCATTTTTTTCAGTTGAAAATTCAACTACTTCGTTGAAAATTCATGTATTTTGTTATAAATTCAACTATTTGGTTAAAATATGAAAATGCGCGTGAGTCTAGTTTATGCGGATTAATCCACCGTAATTTTATGTAATCCAGACTAATTCTGTATGTAGTGGTAATCCAGGGTAATCCGATAATCCGCAGTAATCCTCCTCCGCTGGACTACATTTTCAGGAGTTGTTTCCCTCGCGAAGATTGCAAAGATAAAAAATCATCGAATTTTCTAAATATTATTTATGATATAATTATTATATTATTCTTAATCGTTTGATCAATTTGTCAACAGCTACGAAAACGTCGATGCGCCAGTGCATGGTAAGCATCTAAACGGACATGGATCACCTCCAGGAAATCGTGAATCTCACGGTAATTACGGAGGAAGTTCATCTCCCTACAACAACTTATCAGGAGAGGGATGTTATCAGTACGGAAGATTCGATGCAAGTGCACTTCACATCGCTCATGCCCTCAAACAAACGGAACTTCAAAAAGGATACAGCAAGGCTCGAGAAAAACCGATTGACTTTTATTTGGTAAGTCATTTTAATTATTCATTTAACATCTCGAAATACTAACAATAAATTATAGATACTGCTGCGAAGTATCAAATAAATTTGTTTCCTCATAGAGGGAGGATCTTCTCCAACAAAAGAAAAATACATGTGTAATACTTTCAATATTTGTCAAGCTTATGTAGGTCAAGAAAGGTTCTTCAATTGGGCAATCGATGTGTCTCAATGACGCGAACAAATATATCATATACATTACTGTTGCATTCTCAATATTAAAAAAGTCTTCCTCACATCAATAAGATAAACTATATTTTAAAAATTTATAAATCGGTATTGCTAGATCATAAGAGGTAATACGTCAACAGATCATTCGACATGTCTCGAAGACGCAAACAAACATGTCAGATACAGTACTGTAGTATTCCTAATATAGGAGACAAACTTTTTCCCATGTAAACAGAATACACACTTTTTTTGAAACTTTGTAAATCGGTACTGATGGGTCGTAAAAGTTTCAACAATAGATCGATCGATGCGTCTCAAAGACGTGAACAAATATGCTGGATATCGTATTGTTGTATTTTGAATATCAAAAAAAATTTTCTCATATAAACAGAAAAAAAACATTTTTTTGAAACTTCATAAATCGCGGTATTGATATGCCATAAAAGTTTCAACAATAGGTCGATCGATGAGTCTCAAAGACGTGTACAAATATGCTAGATATCGTATTGTTGTATTTTGAATATCAAAAAAGTTTTTCTTATATAATCAAGTTAATTTTTTTATGAAATCTCTAAACTATAAAAAAAAACATTTCTAAATGGCTGATCTGGCTCAAAATCCTATCAGATCTGGATATCATTCGGAGCTACAATTCATCCATAGTTATTTTACTTTTGTGAGATATGGTGAACGGAATAAAGTAATACACACAGGGATAAAAAAAATTGTATTTTCGATCTCCTGGAGTCGAATTATACATATAAAGATATGTCAGAAAGGCAGATTTGAAAATTTAGGTCATTACAAACTTCCTTCTATGAGGAAGCAAAATAAGATTGAAATAGCAAAAAAGAAAGAATATATGTCTAAGAAAAGAAACAATATCAGATTTTAAAAATATTTATATAATGTAGATGTCAGATATCTTCATGTAGATCATGATTTTACTTTTACAGATTTTATATTTTTATTAGAGGTGTGCAGTGATTTGTTCGATTTTTTTGTGAAAATTTGGACATGATTGCAACGTTGCAGATAAAAATCTAACTGTTCATCAAACTGGCTTGAACCGGGCAGAAACCCTTATAGTTTCGGTCGGGTGTCCGTCCGTCCGTCCGTCCGTAGTACGACTCAATATGGACATAGGGCCCAAAACTGAGATAGGATTCAAAATCGACGTAGGACCCAAATTCAAAACAGAACCCAAAATTGGCATAGGGCCCAAATTCGACACAAGGTCCAAAATTGATATAGGGACCAAAACTGATATAGGACCTAAAATCGACATAGGACCGAAAATTGGCATAGGACCCAAATTCGACATGGGGCGCAAAATTGATATATGGACCAAAAATGAAATAGTACCCAAAATCGACATAGAACCCTATCTAAGGCCCGTTAAGCTGGCAGGATCACATTGCGAAAATTCACTGAAAACCTATAGGGAATTTAGGGCTCATTTAGGGCTAATTTAATGCCCTATTGCCAAATTTAATGCTCTGCATTTAAACAAAAAAACCGGTGGTCATGCTAGCTTAACGTTAAGCTAGCAGGACCACACATAGAAAAAAACTACTTAGAAAATATTTCTTTGCGGAATAATTTAGGGCTCATTTAGGGCTCATTTAATGCCCTATTGCCGAATTTAATGCTCCGCAATTTTTAGAAAAAACCTGTGGTCATGCTATCTTAACGTTAAGCTAGCAGGACCACACATAGAAAAAAAATACTTAGAAAACATTTCTTTGCAGAATAATTTAGGGCTCATTTAGGGCTCACTTAATGCCCTATTGCCAAATTTAATGCTCCGCCTTTTTTTTTTAAAAAAGCTGTGGTCCTGCTAGTTTAACATTAAGCTAGCAGGACCACACATAGAAAAAAAACTACTTAGAAAATATTTCTTTGCAGAATAATTTAGGGCTCATTTAGGTCTCACTTAATGCCCTATTCCCGAATTTAATGCTCCGCAATTTTTAGAAAAAACCTGTGGTCATGCTAGCTTAACGTTAAGCTAGCAGGACCACACATAGAA
>CAKNYM010038852.1:0-17882 GCA_932195095.1 Andricus curvator | reverse complement strand
TTTCTATGTGTGGTCCTGCTAGCTTAACGTTAAGCTAGCATGACCACCGGTTTTTTTTGTTTAAATGCAGAGCATTAAATTTGGCAATAGGGCATTAAATTAGCCCCAAATGAGCGCTAAATTCCCTATAGGTTTTCAGTCAATTTTTGCAATGTGGTCCTGCCAGCTTAACGGACCTCAAAATCTAAATAGGGCCCAAAATTGACATCGAGCCAAAATTGATATATTTTTAAAATAAAAATTACACCTTTTTTGGGGCGAAAAATGGAGTCAAAAGTCAAGTCGAATTTTCGAAATTCGATTTATTCGAATACTCGCATAAGTCGAATTTCAAAGATTCAATCATTTGAATGAATTTCAAAGGATTTTAAATATTTTAGGATATTTTAAAAGATTCCAATGCATTTTCAAGAGATTACAAAAAAATGTTATGCGGTTGTAAAGAATTTCCTAGGTTTGCGTTCTGATCTCTCGAATTAATATACTTTATACAAAACTTAATTTGCTCATTTTTCCCCCTAATTAAACGAATGCATTTCTCTTATAAGATTTCCATTGTCCAATTAATATTTGATGCAAATTGTTTTCTAGGAATGCATTTTCTACTCTAAAGTACTTTCTTCTTTAATTCCATAAAAATCGTTCCATTTCTTGAATTTTTGGGTCGAGTCGGTATAGCGTGTATTTCCGCGGTTGATAATCAGCAGTGTGTGAGAAAGAGAGAGGAAGAGAGAGAGATATGGAGGGGAGGAGATCCTGAATGGAATAAATGAACTGAGACTATGCCGGTATTGCAAACATTTCTGACCGCAAGTGTGTACGGTGTGTAACGTGGGACTGTGGGAGACTTGGGAGCCGTGAGAGAGGGGTCTGAAAATGCGCCAGGAGAAATTCCATGCGCGCATAGCAGGGCACACCTGTTGTCTTTACTTTACGTCTTTAGTGCTAACTAGCGCACCAGGTAAACGCCACACTGCCTCGTAAATAATAAATGCTTCAGGCTCTCCATAAAGTCATTATCAATGGAGAAGAAAGTGCATTTTCTGCCACACTTAAGGAACGAAGGAAGAAAAAATTAGGAAATAGCATTAGCAATTTAGCATTAGCCAATTTTAAACCTCTCATTGTCTCACACACAGGCCTTTATATACATGCAATATTCACAGTGAAATTAATGAAAATTGTTCTGGGTGGCCGCTGGACCGGGATATGACAGGAAATTTATTGTTTGGCCGGGAATTTTACATATTTTGCACAGAAAAAACTATCTAATCAAAATGTCTGTTTGATTCAAATTCTTTCTTTGATATGGGGGCAAACAAATATATTTTATTGATTTAAACAAATATGTATTTCTTTGATTTGAATAAAATTTGATTGATTCAAACACACCATTGTTTAACTCAAACAAATTTTATTTTAAGCAAACTAATTCTATCTTTTATATAGGGTCAAACAAATGTTTTTTTGATTCAAAGAAACATTTTTTCTGAGTACACTTGAAATATCGCAAATTTCATATCACAGGATATATTGCAATTTAAAATAGGTTTGATATTTTTATTAAAGAATTTTAGAATGCAGTTTTGATGACTTAAAGAATTAAAAATTAATAGCATTTCAAATTTACAATTTTTGATAAAAAACGTATATTTATTATATATATTTATATATTTATGTATATATTTTTTTATTCATCCCATAATTTCTTTTTCTCTTATTTATTTCCTTTTTTTCCTTTTCTTCAATGATCAACTGTAAATATAAATTAATTAATGATTTTAAAAATTAAACTGTAGTTTGAGTATTAAAAGAAAAAATTAATTTCACGAGATGATTCTGAATTTGTTTAAAATTAAAGAATTTACAGATTATAATGTTAAGAATTGAACTGTTCAAATTCGAAAGCCTTGATGTTAAACAAATGTAAACGTCCGATTGAAACTTTACAAACTATTTTTTTTAATTTGCAAAGAAATAGATTTGAAATTGAATCGTTAAAATTTCATAGCGCTAAATTTAAATTTCTACAATTTTAATGGTTCTCATTACAACCAATTTTATTACTAAGAAAAATTGATGAATTTTGATGTATAAATAACACTTAAAAAATTATTCATTTAGAAAAAATCCGAGTAAGTTTAAGAGGTATTTAGAAGCTTTGAAAAGACTCAAACTTAATTTAAAACTTGAAAAGATTTCAAAAAATTGTAAACAAAATATAGTTTTTTGAAGGTTTCGAGACAAAATTTTGAAGCTTCTTAAGGATTTTGAAAGGTTTTGAGTGAATACAAAATTTTTTTTTATTTTAAGAGATAATTTCAAAAGATATAAAAAGATTTGCAAATTTATTAAAATCTGGAAGATTTTAAGGCAATTTTTTAATTTTGCAGGATTTATTAAAAGTTTTAGGTTCCAAATTTTTTTAAACAAAATGTTAAAACAAAAAAAAATGTAATAGAATATTTAAAGATTTTAAAAGAAAATTTGATGTATAAATAAAAATTAAACAATTATTAATTTCTAAGGACTTAAAATAAAAATAAATTAACTTCTAATTTAAAAAGTATTTAGTTTAAAAAAATTATAATCTTTCAATTTTTAATGCTTCTAATTTAGAATTGTCACCATTATATAATTTAAAAAATTAAGACATTTTTTAATTCATTTTCCAATCTAGAGAATTGCAAATGATAGTGTGATTTTTTATTTTTTTTAATCTTTGAACTGTACTATTTATAAAAGTTAAAAAAATGTATTTTGAAGTTTGACAGAATTTAATTTGAAATCATTCAATTGAAAAGTGTTTAAACCTTCCATTTCATACAATGTTTTAAATAAATAAATATAATAATAATAATTGATCAATTTACATATTTTATTTTTTTTATATATGTGTAAACTATCGAGGCTTTGAATGGAAAAGTTGTTATGCTTTAATTTGAATAGTTTAAAATTCAAAGGAGTTCCACTTTGAATATTTTAATTTGCAGTTCAGTTTTCATAACCACAAATAAAAAAAAATTAGCTTCACGAGTTCAAATTTTTTAATTTCAATGAAAGTGAAAAACTTTTGTGAATCGAGAAATGACCGAGAATTTGTTTCTCCATTAAAACGGCCACCCTGATTGTTGTTATTAAATTTATCAAAATTAGTCTGAATTTAAGACTCAATTCTGGTTTTGAGATGTAACAAATTTGATAATATTTTTTATTGGAAAATTTAAAATGTTGAAATTGTGTGGTTTTTAAGCCCAAGGTAAAAACGAATGCCTACATTTTTTAATCTAAAATTTTGTTGCCTTACGTTTAGAAAAAAAAAGAATTGATTTTTAATCAAAAAAGATTTTGTAGTCCAGAAGAAAAGAATTCCAACCAACTATTGTTTCAATTTTCAAGTAAAAAAAAACGAATTCTTTTAAAAACAATTGAAATTTTAACCCGAAATTTGAATTTTCAAGAAGAAAGTTCATTTTCACGAAATAGTTGATCTTGTAAATAGTAAAGATTTTTCATTCAAGGATGAAAAAAAATTTCAATCCAAAAAGCCAAATTTTGTACAGAACTGCTACATTTCAAACCCAAAAATATGAATTTTCAAATAAAAAGTTAATTTTCAGCAAAAAATGTGCATTTTTAACCAAAAAAGGATTAGTTTCAGCATATGAAATATAAAAAGTTTTTAATAATAAATGAAATCCCGTTTTTTACATAAAATTGAATGATTGAACCGCCCTGATCGCTGGTATAATGTAAATAAACATCTCCACCAAGGTTTAAAAAAAATTAAAAGTGACATTGATATATGATATTGAACTTGAATTTTGTATCATCCATAAGTGACAAAGAAATTACTAGTTTCAAAAATCGTAAAACCAAGTTATAAGCAATATGTAGCAATTTTATGTTTAAGCTCAGTACATATATGTAAAACCCGTAAACGAGAATTAATGAATGCGTTAAGTGTGTGGTTACTATGGTTACTGATTAGAGAGTGTGCTCATAATGCATATAAGAGAGTATTCTGCAAAATCGAAATTGGTCTTCATTACTGTTTATTATATTTTCATTACGGTACTTTCGAAGTGCCTATAGTGAGGTATGACTGCACGTAGTAGGCACTTATTTACCAAAGAGGTATTTTACTGCATATGCAGTATGCACTCACACTCACGCGTGCTTGGCCGCACGTCATGCCCTAATTCTTACTATACTAGCTGTATGGAAAAAAAATAAAAAATGGGCAAAAAGTTCCGATGTACTTATATTATGAATCCTTATCACGTAGCCAACTATACGTGCAATGTGTGTGTGTACAACTTAAAACATGCTCGACTTAACATCCTTCATTAATTCAATCGATTCCATCAATTATTCCGTTCAGGCTTAATTCATTTCTTTTCCCTCCCAATGCTCCCATCGTTCCATCTTGATCTAATCAAATTATATCAGCGGAGTCATTTTATTCTCCAAATGGGATATAAAAATCGAGTTAAAATACAAATTGGTGCAGAGTTCTTTCGAATCTGAAAAAAACATTCAATTATTACACTTTAAGTTACAATGAATGGAAAAAGTAACTTTTAAAAGAGAGGAATGTAAATACAATATAAAAAACTACTTAGAAACAAATTATAAAGCAAAAGTGGATTTTTTCATAAGGGCTGATAACTTCATAAAGCAAGATCAGGGTTGTCACTGGAACGGGAATTTTAACGTGGACCGAGAATTTTGTTTAATTTTCAATAAATAACCTTAAAGTTGATGAAATAGTGGTTAGTTTTAACTTCAACAGCAGAACACGATGAAATCTTTATCGAGTAAAAGAAAAGCCAATATATTAAATTTTAGTTACAGACTAGACTTTGGTCACAGAATTCCTTTTATATGAACCGAGGAGTGTGTCAGGAACGCATGGAGCGTTCACCCAGCATTTCGCTCCCAGTCCCTGCTTTTTTTCCCCTGTTTTCAAGAAACTTCCTCTTTTTCTCGTTTTTTCGCTTAAATGCGAACTGATTTAATAGAAAACAATAAAAAAAACAACTTCAACCTCTACAATACAACAGCTACATATTCTTCATACAATGTTGCCATTAGCCTCATTCCTCTACAATCATTAACCTCCTCTCCTTTGTCTTTCTTCACTTTGGGTACCACAACTCCTTCTATCCATAACTCTGGCCACCCGTCTCCTTACCATACTCTATTCCACATTATCCACGACCATTCCTTTAGTTCTGTCCCCCTATATTTCCACATTTCATTTTGGATTTCATCTATACCAGGTGCCCAGGTGCCTTTTCGCCTTTCCTAACTTTCCTCTTTACTCCTCCTAACAAACCCATAAAATATTTTCTCCCTTCTACCATCTCAATATCCTGGATTACTCTTTTTCTTCTTTTCAAACCTCTTCGTCGCAGCTTTCTCCGTCTCTTCTTCAAAACTTTTATTTTCCTCTTCATTTTTTTTCATCGCACAAGTCAGTATGCTCCTTCTTTTTGTCCTATATTCTTCTTCATCATCACTTTCATCTCCTCGTTTAGATTCCCCTCTCCCATTTTGATATTCCTGACCTTTTCCTTAAACTGTTCTTTTCCTTCCATTAACCAATCCCCTCTTCCTGCTCTTTTTATCTTTGCTTCCTTTTTAGCCATATTGTTATCACTCTTTTCTCCCTCTAATAGCACTATTATGGGAAAGTGATCCGAATCTATTATAATCCCCTACCTCTAGTTTCTTGACCTTCTTCCTTACCTCGTCTTCCACTATCACATAATCAATTACCGTTCCCTTCTTTCTTTCTGAGCATGTATATTCCTCTTCCTCATTCCCCTCTATATTTCCGTTCAAATAAACCATCGCATCTCCAAGCTCTTTAACCATTTCTTTCCCTCCCCATTCAATATCTTATCTTTGGACTTTCTTCCTCGCTCTCCTTGCTCTCCTCTCCATACCCTTCCTCCTCTATCTCCTGTTCTCGCATTAAACATTAAAGTCTCCTTCTATCATAAGCCTAATCTCTTCCTTATTTTGTTCATCAGTTCTCTCATCTCCTCTGGGTTTTCCTGCATATCATCGTTCACATACACCCCCACTATCTTCCACTGTCTCCTCCCATCTTTATATCTTCTACTATTAATACTTCTTTTGTTCTTCCAGCTCTTTCTTATCCTTCCCTGTTATATATTCATTCCTTACTCCCATTGACATTCCTCCCATTGCTCTGCCTTTTTTATTCTTCCTCTTCAAATTTTGAACCTGCCATTTGTAACCTCTTCGTAACGTTCACCTTACTCTTCCCCATCCGTTTTCACCTAGCCACGTCTTCATAATTATCACTAAATCCCATTGTGCTACACTTCTCATAAACTCCCTATCCTTTCTTTCCAAACCTGCTATATTCCGGTAAAATATCCTCCATATTCTTCCCTTTTTTCGTTCCTCGTCTCCTTTTGTTTCCAACTATTTCTTATTTTCCTACCTCCCATTCCTTTCTCTCCTAGTTTCCCGACACCTCACTTTTTACTAACTCTTCCCTTTCTTCGTCCTAATCCCACCATGTACCTCCTATCTGTATTCTTCCATAGCTAAACCACGTTCTTTTTCCCTTATTTATTTCCTATTTCGCTATTTTCCTTAACTTATACTGCATATTTCTTTCTACCCATGTCAAACCATCCTCTAATGACTCTAATCTCTCCGAGCCTCCACATAACGCCCTCTTTTTTGTCATCACTTCCCTCTTATGTTCCTATTTCTTTAGTTTCATCAGCACCATTTTCTCTCCTCTTCCCGCTTTCTTTCCTACACTTCGCACTTCCTTCAGTTTCTTCCCCTCTAATCTTAGACACTTTGAGGTTCGAGTTTTATATCTTGACTATCTTACTTTTCAACGATGCTACCTTTTAATTAGGCTCTTCCTGCTTTTCTAGTCTTTGTTTAAAAGTCTGCATCCTTTTTTAGGAATTTTGCCTAACTTCTTTTCATTTTTTCCGCTCTTTTTTAATTTCGGCCATTTCTTTTCTAATTTCTTGTTTTATTTCCTCTTCTCTTTCCTCCAGCCTTTTTTCCTTGACCTGTATTACCTCCATCATCATTTTGAGCATTTCTCTTAACGTTACATTTTCAACTTCTCTCGGCCCGCAGTGTTCAACTTTGTCTTCTTCTTTCCCCTTATCTTTCTCTCCCATTTCGTTCTTACCCTTTTTCGGTGGTGTTCTGTACATTTTCGGATTTTTTGAGGTGGATCCTACTTCTACCTTATCTTCGCTTCTTCCTCTCTCTGTTCTATATCTCTTCCTATTAATGAACCCCTCGATTGAACCTAAATTGTCCGCCCTCAATCTTTCCCTCTCTATCGGTTTTCTATACTTTACCCTCCTTTTTGTCTCACCTGTTGGGTAACCAAAAGGTGAGACCATTTTTTTGTTGAAAATTGACCTTTTCAGTTTGAGAATTCAACTGTCTTCTAAAAAATTTACCTTTTTGTTTTGAAAATTCCACTACTTGGTTGACAATGCAACTGTTCGTGGTTGAATTTTAATTTTCTTTGTTTGAAAATTCGACCATTTGCTTGAAAATTCGTCTTTGTAGGTTGAAAATTCAAATATTTCGTTAAAAATTCGATTGTTTTGTTAAAAAGTATTTTTTTTCGTTGTCAAAAATCCAACTGTTTTGTTGAAAATTCGTATATTTGGACAGAAACTTCGTCCTTTTGAAGAACAAATACATCTTTTACAGTATAAAAGTAACCTTTTTTAGTTGAAATAAGTAAATCAATTAAAAGTTTTTAAATTTTGATCTGAAATTTTATTGTATTATTTTACTGAATATTAATGACCAGGGAAAAATCGGGGGAAAGTGGGGGAAAGTGGGGGAATTTTAAAAATGAAGTTTTTTGGCGACCCTGTCGAAGGAAACGCTGTTTTACGTATTTTAATACATATTTTAAAAGTTCACACTTCTCTCGTTTTTCACATTAAAGCGAATTGAATTATCAGAATCTAGTAGAAAAATCTAACTATTTTTGGTTTAAAGTTCATTCTTCTTGGTTGAAAAGTCTGCCATTTTTTTTTGGTTGAGAATTCATCTTTTTTGGTTAGTAATTTTTATTATTTGATTGAAAATTTAATTATCTGGTTACAAATTTAAGTAGTTGCTTTAAAATTTAATTATTTGGTTTAAAGATTAACTATTTTGTTGAAAATTTAATTATTTGGTTGAAAATTCAACAATTTTGTTGAAAATAAGGCATCCTTTTTGGTTGAAAATTCAACTGCTCTGTTGAAAGTTCGTCTTTTTGGGTTGAAAATTTAAGTTGTTGTAGAAAATTCATCTTTTTGGCTTGAAAATTCAACAATTTGGTTGAAATTTGTTTGTTTGCTTCACCGAAAAATCTTTCTTAGTTGAAGATTCATCTTCTTGATTGGAAATTTAAGTATTTTGTTGAAAATTCATTGTTTCGTTGAAAATTAACTTTGTTGTTTAAAATTCCGATTTTCGGGTTAAAAAGTAAACTGTTTTGTAGAAAATTCGTCTTTTTGGTTGAAAATGCGTTGATTTTGGTAGAAAATTAATCTTCTTTGTTCAAAGTTCTCCTTATTGAGGTTGGAAATTCAACTATTTGGTTGAAAATTACTTTTTTTTAGTAAATTCACATTTTTCGGTTGAAAATTGAACTGTTTTGTTTAAAATTCGTCGTTTTGGTTTAATTCGACTCTTAGTGATTTAAAATTGAAATCTTTATTGGTTGAAATATCAACTATTACATTTTTCGTTGAGAAAGTTCGTCTTTTCGGTTTGGAAATTCAACTATTTGGTTGAAGATGAACTTTTCTATCGAAAAGTCATAATTTCGGGTTAAAACTTCAACTGTTTTGTAGGAGAATTTAACGGTTTTGTAGAAAATTCGTCTCTTTGGAGAGAAAATTCGTGACAACATAATTTGTGACAAATTTACGTAATTAAGCCGTACAGTGTCATCCTCGTTAATGGTATCGAAATTAAATCTCGTCCACAGGAGTTAATTCAGCACTCAGGCCGGTACTTATCTTGCACGTGAGACTCATGTCGCCATTGTGTGGTACAATAATACATTGTACAGCCCCAGCTTAGCAATAATGTTCTAATTAGCCCCTGAAGTGCAGAAGTACCGTAAGCGGAAATGATTCAGTTGCACAAAACCCAATGAAAGATTCACTTCGCACGACGCAGGACGTTTGGGTGGGTCATGGAAAAAATTCTTCATACATTAGTCATTACGTGAATTTATGCACAATCCTGATAATCAAGTGAAGATCCGCGACCTTGTTTATATTTAGCCTCTATTCCAGTTCTGATGCCTTCTTTCACTTCATATAAATAAATATTCATTTTTTATCGAGAAAAACATCTCTGATTAAAAAAATTGAATGAAGTGCTAAAGAATATAAAAGGATAGAAATCCCAGAATTTTATTCTTTATTATCATAGTTTACATTCCCATTTCCATGAATTATTATATACCCTTTTGTACCTCCTTTTAAAACATTTTATATCATATAACTTTTTGTCCGTCCACTTTTCATACCTAATCCCCTTTTCCCCCTCAAATTTTAAAAATCCCATAAAACACGTAAAATCGGGAATTTTGAACAAACTTTCCCCTTTACCCCATTTCTGTTACAAAGTTTGGATTCGGTTTTTAAGAATCATAAATAGAAATTCGAGACATTAGAGTACAAGATACTTTGAAAGAGATTCTTTTGGATGATACCAATTTTAATTATTTCCTGAACGATTTATTTGCTAATTTTCAAGATTTGAGGGAAATCTTTGGCAGCGAAGAAATAGCTAACGATTCAGGCGAGAAACTAAACATAAAAGATCAATCAATTCAGTAGATGCAAATTAGACACCAAAAAAGGACATTTTTCACGAAAATAGGGGAATAAATTCTTTTAAATAAAATTAGTGTAGGTACTGATATTAAATTCAAATTAAAAGGCTTCAAATTCCTAATATTTCAAGTAAAAAGATTGCATTTTCAACAAAATAGATTAATTTTTAACCAAATAGTTGAATTTTCAACCAAAAAGATGAATTTTCAAATAAGAAGATTAATTTTCAACCAAAAATGATGCATTTTCAACCAAAGAGATGAATTTTCAGCTAAAATTATGAATTTTCAAACAAAGCAATTAATTTTTAACAAAGCAGCTCAACTTTGAACAAAGTAGTTGAATTTGCAACCAAAAAAGATTGATTCTTAACCCTAAAATGTGAATTTTAAACAAAAAAGTTAATTTTCAACTAAACAAACAAATTTTTAACCAAATATGTAGTTGAATTTTCAACCAAGTTGAGTTTTCGAACATAAAAATTAACTTTTAACAAAGTAGTTGAATTTGCAACCGAAAAAAATTATCAACCCGAAAATGTAAATTTTAAACAAAAAAATTAATTTTCAACTAAAAAACCAAATTTTCAATATCATAGTTCATTTTTCAACCAAGAAAGATTTTTCAGTCAAGAAAGAAAAAAATTGCAACGAAATCGTTGAATGTTCAAACCAAAAAGACGAGTTTTCTATAAACAGTTAAATTTTCAATCAAATATTTGAATTTTCTACCAAATTGTTGAAGTTTCAAGGCGAAAAGACGAATTTTCTACAAAAAGTTGAATTTTTAACTCGGAGTTATGAATTTTTAACAAAAAAGTTCATTTTCAACCAAATAGTTGAATTTCCAACCCAAAAAGACGAACTTTCAACAAACAAGATTAATTTTCTGCCAAAATCGATGCACTTTCAACCAAGGACATAAATTAACCAAAATAATGAATCTTCAACAAAAGAAATTTTTTTTAACAAAGTAGTTCAACAAAGCAGTTGAATTTTCAACCAATAAAGATGAATTCTCAACGAACAATGTAATAGTTCATATCATAACCATTAAAGATTTTAATTTTTAACCACCAACAGTTAAATTTAACCAAAAATTTTAATTTTCTACAAAAAAGTTTAATTTTTAACACGAAAATGTGAATTCTAAACGAAAAAGTCAATTTTCAAGTAAAAAAGCGAATTTCTAATATCATAGTTCAATTTTTAATCAAAGAGAACTAAAAAACACGAATTTTCAACGAAAAAGTATGACTTTTGAAAAATTGCGAAATTTTGAAAAAAAAATTTACTTTCAACCAAATAATAAAATTTTAAAAGAAAAAACATGAATTTTCAATGAAAAATGTTATAGTTGAAATGTCAACCAAAACCGATTTTAATTTTAAATTAAAAACAGTTGAATTCAACCAAAAAGGCCAATTTTTAATAAAAAACTTGATTTGTCAACCAAAATAAATTAATTTTCAACCGTACATTTTTCACCAAAATAGTATATTGTGCTACAAGTTGAAAAAGCGAGAGATTTAAAACGAGTGTGAAGTTAGCTACCCGAGCGGAGCGAGGGTGGCTATCACACGAGTTTTAAATCGTCGCTTTTTCAATGTGTGGGACACGATACTTTTTCTATAATTTGTGCAAAAGTGCTAGTTTTTGTTTACCTGTTTTTTGTGTAAAAAGAAGGCGATTTTTTGTCGATTGACGCAACAATGACAATGGCAATTATCAAAACCATGGCAATAATATGGCAGTAATAAGCTGGTTCTCACAATTGAATAGTTGGCCCATAAAGTTGAGGGCTTCAAAATTTCCGATTTTTCGTGAAAAAACACCAAGCACAGTATTTTCGGAGAAACTGACGGTGTTTTTTTGCTTTTGCCAAGTGACAAAAGTACATACAAAATACACAACTCGAGACTTTTCAGGAAATTGCTTTTAGGTTAGGGACGACAGTCGGAAAATAGAATGAAGTTGGCTGCGCACGATGCACGAGTACACCCGAGGCAGCACGAACCCACCCGAAATAACATTTACTTTTGTCACTGTGCCTCACTTTTATCACTGTCCATTTACTTTTTCCACTGCATCTGTCCACTTTTGTCACTGTTGCCCGGAAAGGTCGGCACTGCGCATGCGCCACGTCATCGAGAAAAAATCGGTAACTTTTTACACCAAAAACAGGTGGAAAAACTGGCACTTTTTCGCGAATTATAGAAAAAGATACTTTTTCAACGAAATTGTTGAATTTACAACAATCTACAATCTTTCACACAATTCTATCTCTTTCTATCCCGTTTTACAATGTCTTCTTATAATCTTCTTTCCATCAGTCCAGTAATTCTATCCTTTTCTATCTCGTTTTACAATTCTTTTGTATACCGTTTGTTATTTGTGTATCCTATTTTTCTTTCCTATAATTCTATCCTTTTCTCTCCTGTTTTATCATTTTTATTATATATTCATATTTACAGTAACTCTATAGATTTCTATCTTGTTTTATTTTTTTATATCGTAGTCCTCTTATCCGTAAGTCTATCCTTTTGTATTTCTGTCCTGTTTTATCATTTTTTATTATATTTCCCTTTTCCATAATTCTATCCCTTTTTATTCCGTTTCATCATTTTTTAAGTTATATTCATCTTTCGTTGCACACTCTTATCCCATACACAATTCTATGCTTTTGTATCCCATTTATGATTTTCTATCCTAATCCACTTTTTCATAATTCTATCATTTTCTGACCCGTTTTATCTCTTTTTTTTCCTCTTTCATATGTGCCCCGTTTTTTATTATTTTTTATTATATTAACTTTTCCTTAGAATAAAACTATAAGAAATAAAAATCAATAGACCAATATAGGCTTCAACAGGAATAGGACAGAAATGTATATTGTCCTGCAATAGAAAAATTAGTCAAAGTAGGCGACATGCGCCTACAAAAAAGGGTTTCGTAGCCTTAGCCTATTAAGTCAATTTTCAATTCGCCTTTCCACTCTCCTTTACCTCTCATCTTGTCTCATCTCGTCTCGTCTTGAGTCACATCTTGTCTTGTCCCGAGTCTCGCTTCGTCCCGTCTTGTCTCGAGTCTCGTCTCGTCTCCGCCGCGTGGCTACGAAAACCTAAAAAATAGTACAAAAAGAGATAGAATCGCATAGTAGGAAATAGGAATGGAACGAACTTGCATACGGAAATTGATAGCATGAGATAAGCTGAGGTTATTAGTTTCTTGATTAAGACAGAAATGAATAGTATCCTATGTTTAAATATAGAATGCGATAGGTTTAAAATAGATTAGGACAGAATTGGTTGTAATGCGATAGCTTTCGAATATACAAGAATAAACTATTTCCCTTTCACAAAGCAACAAAGCAAATTGTTATTTTCCATAGGTCAATTTAAAATTTTTCATTTGAAATTTAGAGATACCATTTATTAAAATATTATTTATATCCATTTAACATTTAAGAGTATTAAAAACTAAAGTTCTAAAATTTCAGCGAGTCTAAATTTGATTATTTTTATTTATTTCAGGATCGAGATGAACAAACACGTCTGGAAATGAAACATCGAAAAGAAGAAGACGACCTATACAGGAAATTCGCACACCATCGTGAAGAGGAAGATCGCAGGATTAGAGAAGAATTCAGAGTACGTATAAATACAAGTAAAATAAATGTTAAAGAAGATTAAAACTAGATTGAAAGCTAGATTACATATAATCAAACGAATCTAAGATAAATAAAGTTGTTTCTTTATTATGATTTTTCTTCAAAACAGGACGAATGGGAAAAAGAACTAGAGCAATTATCAGAAAGATGGGAGCGAGATAGAGGATTAAAACGAAGTCATCAATTTCAACAAGAAAAAGAAGACCTCGAGAAAAATATGACACTTCGTAGGGATAAAAAGAAGGAAAGCCTAACGAGAAAAATGCTCGAGCACGAAAGGTAGTTAAACAAAATTTGTTGTAGATAATATAACCCAGTAAACTATATATAATAATCATAATTTGAAAATTAATCATTTTTAACCACTTTTTTTCAAGATCCTAATTAAAGAATGCTTCAATTTTTAAACGAAGTATGGAATTTAATAATTTTGACAGTTTCAAAGCACATGATTTTAAAATGTTGTATAATAATTAAACTTTAAAGGAACAGAATGTTCAAAATTCTTGAATTTTAAACAGTGCGAAAATGACAGTGATTTTTTTAACACAAATTACATTTTTTAGTAAAAGAATATACCTAATCACTTTAAATATCACTTGATAAATTAACTATGTTAATTTAAAATCATAATTCGGATGCGCAATTCGCAAACAGTTTAATTTTTGAGGCCTTAAAACTAAAGTTTTTTTGCTTTAAAAGCTTAAATTCGGAAATATTTGGTTCGAAATTCCTGAATTTTTGTAGATTTTCAATGAAAAATTTCACAATATTGTAGTTTAAAATTCAAATATTAAAATTTCAAGGCAATTTCGACACTATTGAATCTCTCAAATTTTCGTATTGAAAGCCTTGATAGTTAGTTTTATATTCAATCATTTTAGATTTAAATATAATAAATTGTTTGGTTTCAATTTTAAAAGTACAAAATTGTTGGATTCTTTGAATTCTTCGAAATCATAGAATATTAAAATAAAAGACTTGATAGTTGCACAATTTTCAGTTGAAAGGCATTGTACGAGGATAATTAGATGTTTACATCAATTCTTCAAACAATTTATTGTTTTTAGCAATTTACTCTTAGATTAGAGTTAGAAAGTCGCATTTTTTTCGAATTTTGCAACTTTTCAGTTTGCGCGAGGCAATAGTCAATTAAATTTAACAGAAATAATAGTTTAAACAATGTATTATTATTTATAATAATTCATGATGGGGAATTGTATTGACCCTTTGGTACTAAATGAGTTGGTGCTTCTTTGTATGGGCTTTAGGGTCCAGTAATTTAAAAACTGTGTTTTTTAATCAGACGTTTCGACTCATGTGGGAGTCCTCTTCAGTGATATATTTCTTAGCAATTGCCAATAGTGACAACAGCAACTAGTCACTTTCGTTACAAAAGATGTGTTTTTCAACAAAACGACAAAAAAGTAAATTAAATTTATCTGCAGTGTTTGGTAACGAATGTTATTAGTGCAATAGTGATGTGATGATTTTCTTACACAATTGCAAGAAATATATCACTGTAGAGGACTCCCACGTGAGTCGAAACGTCTGATTAAAAAACACAGTTTTTTGATTACTGGACCCTAAAGCCCATACAAAGAAACACCAACACATTTATAATAATATTCTTTTTTAATAATGTTAGAAAGTTGCGGTTTTTCTGAAATGTGCAACTTTTTGTCCACTTTTCACTTATAGTGAGGTAATAATTAATGAAATTTAGCAAAAATAATTTGTGATATTTGATGCAATAATAAATAAACGTTAGATATTATCATTTTTTAATCAATCTCTTTCTTTTTTGTGAATATATTTTTCTGAAATAAAACAGATTTTTGAAATAATCTTCACATTTTCTATATAAATCATATTAAATGTAAATTCTGCTTTAAGCAGTTACTGAGAGCCTTTTTATTTGAAATAATATTAATATTTATTATTTGTTCCTAACTAAAAAATTAAAGCAAATCTGAAAATTTCAGAAAAATCGGCAACTTTCTAGCATTACTCTGAGAGAGATAGTTATAAACAATAATAAATTGTTTAAACAATTATCTTCGTTAACTTGCAATAATTATTCGCACTAAGTAAAAAGTGGATAAAAAGTTAAAAATTTCAGAAAAAACTGCATCCAGCATTAATATAGGCGATGATAATTATAAACAATAATAATTTGTTAAAAAAACCATGTTTGCTAAATTGTATTAATTTTTACCTCACTCTTAAGTGAAAAATGGACAAAAAGTGTAAAATTTTAGAAAAAACTACAACTTTCTAGCATTATTCTAAGAGAAAATTATTATAAATAATAATAAATGGTTAAAACAATCATTTCTGTTAAATTCAATTAATTATTGCTTCGCTATAACTGAAAAGTTGAAAACAAGTTGAAAAATTCGGAAAAAAACACGACTTTTTAACTCTGTTCTAGGAGAAAATTGCTAGAAACAATAATAAATGGTTTAAACGATAATAAATTCTTTAAACAATAATAGATTATTTCAAAAAATGTTGTAAACATTTAATTATCAGTGGAAAGTAGTCTTTTATGTATTGGAAACAGTTTGTATTGAGAAACTGCAAAAAAATTATAATTTGCGCCAAAAACTTACAACACCGAATTTTTCACTTATGGGATTTTTTTGGGGCCCTATAAAACAGACTTATGGGACTGATATTTGAAAAGTAAGTTTTGATTCGTATTCTGTTAGCTAATTGTGAAGTGAAATGTTTTTCTTATGGGAAATACGTGTTGAACTTCATGGAGCTTGCGGAACCTATAAACATCAATTTAAAAAAAAACGCATTTATTTTTTGTGCATTCAAACAAATTTGGGGGCCATATGCATGCAAATTCGAGAAAAAAATTTCCAATGCATTTTTGGACCACCCTAGGGACACCCTGAAATATAAAAATATATTTAAATTTCCAGAGCGGCGACCGCAGCTTTAGTAGAGAAGCAGAGTTCCGAGATGTTAGAATTAATAAATGGAGCGAGAAGCGAGTACATGCGTCAAGAAAGTTTGTATCTTGATGAAGGGATCGAATATGCTCAAGAATTGCCTCCACAGCCTTATCCTTCGCAGGCACCTCCACCTCATCCACCAGCTCTTGCCAAATATCATCTCTACAATGACCCCATAGAATTTGCAGACATAGACCAAATTGCAATTTCGGTAGAGATATTTTATCAAAACAAACTTAATAGTTTAAAATGAGGAGTTCAAAATAAATTAAATCAGTTAAAAATAAGCTAAAATAAATTAAATTCTTAATTTACATTTTAGAATTTAATTTACATTTTGGAATTTAATCCACAGGTTGCACAAGAGGACCAGAAGACCTTTACGGACCTTGTGCGACAATTAGTTAGCAAATGCGGATCAGACATAGAAAAGGCGAGAACAATCTTCAGATGGATTACAGTTAAAAATTTAAATACGATGCAGTTTGATGATAATTTGAGAGGGGACACACCTATGGGACTTTTGAGGGGAATTAAACATGGGACTGAAAGCTATCATGTCCTCTTCAAACGACTGTGCAGGTGAGAAACAAATATTCATCAAAAACTTAATTTTTTACCGTTTTTTTAAATTACTAGTACATATCTCCAATTGTTAGAGTTTCGTAGCCCCAGACAGAAACCCTTATATTATATTGTGGGAGGGGTAGTGTGGGGATATGAGGCGAGAGGAAGTATGTGCAGTGAGTGCAAACAAGGGGAGGTGAAGTAAGGGGAAATTAGGGGAGGGAAAGTCGGGCAAATGAGGTGTTGGGAGGTGGGGAAAATAGGGGAAACGAGGTAAAATGAGGGGTGGGAAAGTGAGGAGAAATGAGGAGAGGGGAAGTAGGGAAAGTAAGATGAAATGATGAGAGGGGAAGTAGGGGAAGTGAGGTAAAATTATAGGAGGGGAAGCGGGGCGAAATTTTTGAGGGGAAGTAGGGGAAGTCATGGGAAAATCGGGGATGTGGTGGGAAATTAGGGAAGGGGTAGTAGGGGAAGTGAAGGGATATGAGGAGAGAAGAAGTAGGTGAAGTGAGGGAAAACGAGAGCACGTGAAGTAAGGGGAAATAAGGGTAAGGGAAGTAGCGGAAATGAAGGTTTGGAAGGTAGGGGATGTGAAGGGAAATTATGGGAGGGGAAGTAATGAGAAATGAGGAGAGGGAAAGTAGGGAAAGTGTGATGAAACAATGAGAGGGGATGTCATGTGAAATTATGGGAGGGGAAGTAATGTGAAATGATGGGCGGGGAAGTGAGGGGAAATGTGGGCGGGGGAATAGGGGAAGGGAGTATTAACTGGGAAAGTGAGGAGAGAAGATGTGGAAGA
>CAKNYM010038850.1:50997-67410 GCA_932195095.1 Andricus curvator | reverse complement strand
CCCCCCCCCCCCCCCCCCCCCACCCAGTAACAGAAGTATTGGTGGGACTGACGTTACAGATAGACTATCCACCGTACGACGAATAATCACTCAACTTGGACATGATTTCGGCTCGCAAAACAAATTTCGCGCATAAAGGTGTTAGTTGGGTGTACAATCTAAACATGAATAATACAAACAATAAAGTAGCCTCGGAATGGACTGAAACTTGGATCGACAAAATGCATACACACGGTAAACGTAAAGGTCGAATTTCAGGCGATGAATGGAGACTGGGTGTATGGAATGCTAGAGGAGTGAATGACCTTAAAATAAGAGAACTACGAGAAACTATGCATGCAAGGAAACTAGATATTTTATGTGTACCTGAGACGAAGAAAAAGGGTTGCGAAAGTAGAAACATAGAAAATGGGGTGTTGAAAGGCGGTTTTGAAATATGGTCAGGAGTAGGTAGTGAATCAAATCGTAGTCAAGGGATCGGTTTAATTATGAATAAAAAAGCAAGACAGCATCTCAAAGATCATGATTTTGTATCTCCCAGATTGTTGTGGGCTAGAATGAAGGTAGGAATCAGAAGGTTATTTATCATAGCGTGCTACGCCCCAGTTGACAGTGAGCCGCGAGAAGTCAAAGACGCTTTCTGGGACACTTTAAATGACACAATAAGTACTTGCGATCCAGGTGAAAGAATAATTCTGCTAGGAGATATGAACGGATGGGTCGGCGTTCAACGTCAGGATACAGATACAGAAAGGGTACTAGGTAAATTTGGGGATCCAAGAAAAAATTATAACGGGGAAAAATTAGTTAGCTTATGCCTAGAAAAGGGCCTATTTATTACCAATACTTGGTTTCGACATAAAATGATCCACACGTACACTTGGTGTAAAGGAAATAACCGCAGTGTAATTGATTTCGTTATTGCGGATGAAAGACTAAGAGAACTAGTCAAAGATACAAGAGTCATGAGGGGTTCCGAATGCAATACTGATCATTATCTTTTAATCTCTAAAATAAACTTAGGCCGGGGATGGAAAAGAAAGAGAACAGAAAAAACGAAACAAACTCGAATAAAGATTGAAAATTTACAGAAACCGGAAGTGCGAATAGAGTTTCAAAATAAGTTAAGCGAACGCATAGATAGGACAACTTGGGAAGCGCTTACGAGCAATAAAGATATAGAGGGCGCGTGGGCTTTATTACGGGATATCATTGTTAAAACTGCAATTGAAGTGTGTGGTACGGCAGTGGTAGGAAGAAAGTCTGGTGATGCATGGTGGAATGATGAAATTCAAGCAGCCCAGCGAGAAAAGAAAAAAGCGCACAAGAGAACATTAAACATGACAGGTCTTAGCGATGAGGAGAGAAATAGACTCAAAAATGATTACAAAGACAAAAAGAGGAAAATGAAACGACTAGTCAAGGAGAGTAAAGAAAAAATCAGAACAGAAGAAGAGAACAAAATACAAAACGGCTTTGGAGGAATAATGAAACTACTATATAAACAGTTGAAGGAAAGTAAAAGTACAGAGTTTGCTAGCATGAGAAACAGCAAAGGTGAAATGCTATATGATATAGACGGGATAGTAGACGCTTTAAAAGACTCTTTTAAAGAACTATTAGGAGGTGAAGATATAGGACAACAAAACTACGACATAGAACATAATGCATTAGAAAACCCAATTGAAAAAGTCTGTGTCACTGAGGTCCGAGACATAATTAAGAACTTGAAAAACGGTAAGGCTGCTGGCATAGACAGTATTAGTGCTGAAATGCTCAAATACGGTGGCGAGTACATACCTCACAGGTTGTGCGAATTAATAAATTTATGTATCGAGACGGGGAAAGTCCCAGACGATTGGAAAAAAGCGATTATCGTACCAATATACAAAAGAAAGGGAGATAAAAACAACTGCAGTAATTACAGAGGTATCAGCCTACTAAGTACCGTAAGTAAAATATACTCAAAAATACTTATTCGTAGGGTAATGGAAATCACAGAAGAAAACATATGGGAAGTCCAAAGTGGATTTATGCCAGGAAGATCATGTACAGATCAGATATTTAGCCTAAGACAGATCACAGAAAAAAGCTTGAGAGTAGGAAAGAAAGTTTTCTGTGCATTTATTGACCTAGAAAAAGCATTTGACACGGTAAATAGAAGTAAACTTTGGGAAGTTCTTAAAGAATACAGAGTAAATGGAGGGCTCCTGCAAGCAATAAAAACAATATATACAGGTAGTAAAGCGAGCGTAAGGGTAAACGGGAAACTGAGTGACTGGTTCGATATTACGCAAGGCGTGAAACAAGGATGCGTTATGTCCTCGTGGCTATTTATCATATTCATGGATAAGTGTCTAAGAACTGCACTCTTCGACGAAGAAGGTGTAGATCTCCAAAGAGTTAAGGTACGTGGGTTAGCTTTCGCAGATGACAAGATTGTTATGGCAGAATCAGTCGAGGACTTGCAAAGAATGTTGAATAAACTTCATACAAGCATGAAGGACATGGGACTCAAAATTAACGTAAATAAAACAAAAATCATGGTGTTTGAGGGAAAGAGTGAGAAAACAATGTGCAACATTGTCCTAAATGATGAGAGATTAGAACAAGTTGACAAGTACGTATATCTAGGTAGTCTATTCACTAGCGATGGAAAAATAGATGGGGAGTTAGATAGGCGCATAAATAAGGGTAAACAGGTTATCGGTAGAGCAGGGTCCATCCTAACAAATAAAAACATATCAAAAAAAGCTAAAATGGCCATACACAATTCTATATTCGTACCGACTGTACTATACGGTAGCGAGACATGGACCTGTCAAGAAAAGGACAGGAGTAAAATTAACGCGATCGGCATGAAACCTCTGCGCATAATATGCGGGAAAACACTAATGGACAAAGTCCGAAACGAGACAATCCTCAAAGAATGTGGTGCAAAAGAGACAATAGTTGACACATGGGAAAGAAATCAGTTAAGATGGTTCGGACATCTTGAAAGAATGAAAGATGAACGACTGACCAAACAAGTGTATAAAGGTAAAGTAAATGGCAGAATGCCTAGAGGTAGACCGCCGAAAGAATGGTTAGAATCTGTAAATGAGACATTAATCCGTAGAGACATAAGAAGCCATAGGAACACAAGAGCTTGCATGAAAAAATGCATGGACGTGAAGGAAGCTAGAGTAGTATGCCAGGACAGAAAAGTGTGGCGACAAATAGTTTGTAAACAGAGTGACAGTGGAATGAATGACGCCTGAAACAAAGATCTTGGATACTAATGGGCCCAAGTGGAGAACCATACATATCAATTTTGTGAGGCTCTTCACTTGGGGTGATAACTAGAGAGAGTGATCAGCAACCTGGGTCGGAGCAGTGTTGCGGAGTAAACGTGTCATTTAAATAAATAACACGAGAATTCCAGATCAATCTAAAATATATATACCTAACACTTATATAACTATCCACCTCATACCTATATTCCTACCTACCTTATACCTTTATACCCATATGCACACTACTATTCTCCAACCGAGCAAGCCACGCCTACCCCGAAAGGGAAATGGCTTAATGGTATAATAATAATAATAATAATAATAATAATAAACAAAAACTACGCGTCCCATCGAAAAATTATTGATGACAAATTTGGATAAGTTCTCACTCTTCTTTGAAAGAGTAACTTTTTTCAGACAATGAAGAAAAAAAACGTCATCCAAAATATTGAATTTTCAAGCCAGAAAGCCGAGCTTAGTACAAAACAGTCAATTTTCAACCAAATAGTTGAAAATTCATCTATTCGGTTGAAAACTAACTGTTTTGTACTAAGCTCGTCTTTCTGGCTTGAAAATTTAATATTTTGGATGAAGCTTTTTTTCTTTATTGTCTGAAAAATTTTTCTTGGTTGAAAATTCAACTCTTGTTGAGAATTTTTCTTCTTGATTTGAAAGTTTATATCTTTTGGTAGAAATTTCATCTTTTTTTCAATTCAACTGTTTTTGAGTTAAAATAAAAATGTTTTCGTGGTTAAAATATTAACTATTACATTTTTTGTTGAGAATTCATCTTGTTTGTTTAGATATTCAACTAGGTAATCTTTATACAAAAAAATGAATTTTTAAGAAATTAGTTCCACTTTTAACGTAGGAGTTGATTTTTCAACCTAAAACGATTCATTTAAAAAAAATGTAATAGTAGATATTTGAATGAAAAAAAATTTTTAATGTTAAATCAAAAACAGTTGAATTTAACCAAAAAAGTCGAATTTTCAACAAAGTACTTCAATTCTCAACTAATACAGATTGATTTTCAACCAAACAGTTGCATTTGTAACGAAAAAATGGACTTCCCAACCAAAAATATGAATTTTCAACGAAATAGTTGAATCTTCAACTAACAAAGATGAATTTTGTACAAAATATGTTATACACCAGAGACTCGCTATTTGAACGCGCGATCGAACGCGTTATATGAATTCCAAGAATTTCTGGTCCCCGCAGTTTCTCAGGGGGCAGGGCGAGAGACGTTTGTGACTCCGCCTCTGAAGGGACGCATGCACTATACTACTCAGTCAAGTAGATTGCGCAATATTATGGAAACGGTTCAGGCGGCCCTGCCTGTTTACGTTTCGCAGTATGCGTTATATGAACAAGGCTATTTTCAGGCAACCCCCGAGATTGTTCATGTATCGAGTCTCTGGTGTAATTGAAATTTCAGTATAAGAATAATTTTCAGCCGAAAAAAAAAGAATTTTCAACAAGATAATTAACTTTTAAACTAAAGAAATAAATTTTAACTAAAATTAAAAGTGGGACGATTGTCGTGGGGGTTAAGGCGTAGGCTTTTAACCCACTCCGTCGGCTGGCGGGTTCGATTCCCGCCTCGCACTCTGGAAGAGCCTCGGCGGCCCATGCGGTGAACACTGGCCTAGCAAGGACGTTGTTCATCTCCGGAGAGTCGTGGGACCGGTACCTCTAGAGAAAAAGTTTCTCCAAGTACTTAAAGCTGTTTCTCTTGGTGGTTCGGAAACCACCTTAAACTGTAGGCCCCCCTCCCACCACCATGAATGTGTGTGGGGGGTGTGTAAAGGAATAGGGAAGAGATACAAGAAAAATGTAAACCCTTAGGGGACACATTAGAAGATTCCATTCCGAACTAAAATTATGAATCTTCAACTATAAAAATGAGTTTTTTCAACAAAGCAGTTCAACTTTCGACCAAATAGTTAAGTTTTCTACCAACTTGTGGACCTTGCTACCAAATTATTGAATTTTCTACCATATTGTTAAATTTTCGAGCCCAAAATAAGAATTTCCTACATAACAGTTGAATTTTTAACCCGAAAATGTGATTTGCCAACAACAAAATTAATTTTCAACTTCAACAGATTATTTTTCACCATTTTTAAACAAAATAAATTAAATTTCTACAAAAAGAGAAGAATTGGCAAACCAAAAAGACGAATGCCCCACAAAATATTTGGATTTTCAACATAAGAAAAATTTTGTTAGTTAAGAAGGAAAAAAATTCAAATTAAATTGTAGAATTTTTAAGCCAAAAAAACTGAATGGACTTTGAACCAAAAGTAGTTGGATTTTCTTTTTGGGCTCTAATAATTCAGTTCGCATTTAAGTAAAAACCGTAAAAACCGTAAAAAACTAATTTCATTAAGCTTACACGTTCATTTAATTAACAGAGTTTCTATTTTATCTGTAATTTCGTTCCCTAAATTTATAAAATCTTAGCACGATTCGGAGTAAGAGGGAGGTGACAGCAAATCTCGCGGTATCTTACATGGGGGGGGGGAGAGGGGGTTAAAAATTTCAGAAAAGCACCTTCCGTAATTTGTGGATGACCCAATATTTATTTGTTTATTCATTTATTATTATTTCGTGAATTTATGATTATTTTTGGACCTCGGGACAGTGAGGGTACGTGGGTTAGCGTTTGCGGATGATAAGGTTGTTATGGCAGAGTCAATCGAAGATTTGTTGAGAATGTTGAGCAAACTGAATATAAGCATGAAGAACATAGGCCTCAAAATTAACATAAATAATACAAAATTATGGTGTTTGAAGGAAAGGATGAGAATATATATATATATATATATATATATATATATATATATATATATATATATATATATATATATGTGTGTGTATGTGTGTGTGTGAGTGTGTGTGTGTGTGTGTGTGTGTGTGTGTGTGTAATATACATAATCTTAACATATGTCGAAATATTGTCTCATATTCCCAAACATTCCCTCATATTTCTACATATTCTCATATTCTTCATATTCTTTGTATTCCCAAATATTCCGATATATTCTGTATATTCCCGAATATTCTCTAAGGAATATATTCCTGGTACACGAAAAAATCAGAGTGGTGGAACCCTCGCTTAACCTCAAAAAAAATTTGTAACAAAAGAGTTTGACTTTCAACCAAGTAATTAAATTTTCCAAAAATGGAATCGTTAATTTTCTTTGGTATAAATATGATTTTTTCATTAAAATAAATAAATTTTCAACCAAAGTGATTAATTTTCAACTAAAATTATGATTCTTCAAATCGAAAAGATGAATTTCTAACCAAAAACAATAATTTCTACATAAAAAAAAATGTTAACAAAATACATCGATTTTCAACAGAAAAAGATAAATTGCCAACCAAAAATTGAATAGTTAGATTATCTATTACAAAAATTAAAGTTCAACCAAAGAGATAGATTTATAACTAAAATTATGAAATATTCAATTCAAATAGTAACATTTGCAGTTAAAAAATTAACTTTTAATCATATTAATTAATTTTCAGGAAAAAGTTACATATTCCAACAAAGTAATGAATTTTTAAGTAGAATGATGAATCTTGAGCTGAAATAGTTGAATTTTGAACCCAAACGATGAATTTTTGACTCAAATGATGAATCTTCATCTGGAATAATTGAATGTTCAACCAAAAAGGTCAATTTTCGACGAAGAAGATTAATTTCTTCCAAAAAAGGCGACTTTTTAACAAAAAAAAAAAAAGATAAATTTTTAACCAAAAATTGAAGTTATATTTTAAGTTAAAACAATTAATGTTCAATGAAAGAAATGAATTTTTAACTAAATTGATGGAATATTTAACTAGAAAAGTTACATTTCCAGCTGGAAAAAATCAATCTTCAGCTAAAGAAAATCCGATTTTTCGCCAAATAGCTCATTTTTCGACCAAAGAAATGATATCTTGATTAAAATTATGAATCTTCAACGACAAAAAATTCATGGTTAACCAACGAATTTATCTTTCAACCAAATAATTTGATTTTCATTCTAAAAAAGGTAAATTTTGAACGAAAAATGTAATAATTGATATTTCAACCAAAAAAGATTAGAATTTTTAATAAAAAACAGTTGAATTCAATCAAAAAAGATGATTTTTCAAGAAGAATTAAATTTTTTACCAAGAAAAATTTTTCATTCAGGAGAGAAAAAATTTGCAAACAAACTGTTGATTTTTCAAGTAAAAAGGTCAATTTTCAACCAAGGCGATAAATTTTCTACCAAAAAGATCGAATTTCAAAAATTTTTTCTTGAAATATTTTATGTGAAAGTGGGTCCTACAAGGATTTGAGAGAACTCTTCAAACTGAAAATAATGATGCGATAAATTCCACTTTATTTATATTTTTCAATTATAGTGTCACATTCATAATGAATCTGAACGCTCGTGCCACGAGTGCATGTTTACAGCCGTGAATAAAATGAAAATTTGTTATTTTTTATTAAAAATGCAACTATTTGATTGCAAATTAATCTGTTTTGGTTGAAGATTCAAGTATTTTATTAAATAAATAAACAAATTCGTATTTTTCGGTAACATTCAATTGTATTTTATTTAAAATTAAAATTTTTTTCGGTTGAAATATCAACTATTATATTTTTTTTAGAAAAATAATTTGTTTGGTCAGAAATTCATAATTTTATTAGAATATTCATCTCTTTGGTTGAAAATTGAACTTCTTTGTTGAAACTTCATGTTTTTGTGTTAAAAATTCAACTGTTATGTAGGAAATCAATCTTTTCAATTCAAAACTCAACTATTTGTTTTGAAGTTTATGTATTTTGTTGAAAATTAACTTTTTTTCTGAAAAAGTCAATTATTTGGTTCAAAATTTATGTAATGTATCACAAATTCATATTTCTGGGAGAAGATTCATAATTGTAGTAGAAAATTCATATCATTGATTGAAAATTTGACTTTTTTGGTAAATCTTTTCTTTTTTTGGTAAAAATTAATTTTTCAACTGAAAATTTAAGTATTTGCTTGGAAATGAAATTTTATATTTTCGAGTTAAAAATTCTACTATTTTAGATTTAAAAAATCATCTTTTTGTCTTTGAAATTCAACAATTTGGTTGAAAATTCATTCATGTGGTTGATAATAATTTAACTATTTTGTAGAACATTAGTATTTTTTTATTGCAAATTATTGCAAATGAAAATTTACTTACTTCAATTTTTAGTTAAAAATTGATTCTTTTAGTTTAGAAATTCAACTATTTGGTTGTAAATGTATGTAGTTTGTTGAGAATTTGTCTTGTTTGGTACAAAATTCACGTTTTTAGTTGAAAAGTTACCAATTTGGTTCAAAATTGATGTATTTTGTGAAAAATATCTTTATAGATTAAAAAATAATTTCTTAAACTGAAAATTTCACAATTCAATTAAAAATTAACTTTTATGCTAAAAATTAATATTTTCGGGAAAATGGCAGTGAATGTATTTTTTTCCCGGGAATTTCAGAAATTTCTAGCAGAAAAATTTATCTGTCTATCTAAAATATTCAAGTTTAAAACCAATTCAATTTAGAAAATTGTAATGAAAAAAAGAATCATTTTTTAATATATAGCAATATTTGACTGTTTATATTAAGAACACTATTCTTGAGTTTTTTAATTTGTAAGTAAAATTATTGAAGTTTGATGTATAAATAACAATTAAACAATTTTTTTTTAAACTCGAGTAAGTTTAAGAGATATTCAGAAATTTTGGAAAGATCCCAACTTGATTTAAAACTTCAAAAGTTTTTAATAATTAAAAAAATTGCTTGAAATTCCTGGGAAAATTTCAAATGATGTTTCATTAAAAAATATTAGGTAAATATTTTAAATTTTAAAAGGCTTGAAAAGGATAGAAAAATTACTAAGATTTGTGAGAAAATTGAAAATGATTTTTTCATTCTGAATAACTAATTTCAAGAGAATATTTTAAAAGGTTTGAAAGGATTTCCAAAATTTTCAAAAACGAATCTGCAAGATTGACAGGCAATGTTTTTAACTTTGAAGGATTTTCAGATAATTTTAGGAAAATTTTTAATAATTGTCATAAATATTTAGAAGTTTCGTAAAAATTTCAAAAATAATTTGCAATTTGAACTTATTCCAAAAAAGTTAAAGCAAAATGTAGATTTTTAAAGCGTTTTGAAAGGTTTAAAGATAATACAGGAATTTTGTTTAGGTACCTTGAAAAATTTTAAATAATTCTGTATTTTTAAAAAATAGCTTAAGAGAATATTTAAAAATATTTCGAAACAAACACAACATTTCGAAACATCAACAATTTTTTAATTTTTAAAATTTGTTAATCGTAAAAAATAACAATGAAGATAAAAAATTAATTTTTTTGGAAAACGACACAAGGTACGAAAAAATATTAATAGACAAAAGTTGTTCACCCGAGAAGGATCTCTAAATTTGTTATTATTAATTTTCAGATAGAACAAGTAGATTTTCTCTTAATCGTTAAAGACAAGATTCAAAATGAAGAAATTAAACTTCGGAAAAGACACAAGATACGAAAAAAAAATAGGAAAGAAAAACATTTTTTATAAACTCTTGTTATAAAAATAAAAAAATAAACGTTTTGGAAAGAGGGCACAAGCTGCAATAAAATTTTATACAACATTTTTCGCCTAAATTATATCTACAAATTTGCTCAAAATCACTTTACGTTAGGATGCGTATTTTTATTTTATATCGTAAAAATAACATTGGAAATAAACAAATTAAATTTATGGAAAAACGACACAAAACGCAATTAAATGTTGAAAACCAAAAAAAAAAATTCTGCCGTAGACAGCAATTCTAGGAACGCACAAATCCAGTTTACGCAAATCCAGGTTCCAGTCTATTTAAATTGTTTTACTTTTACATATTTTTCATTGAAAATTGTTTCATTTGTATACAATATATTTTCAGATTACTCGACGCTTTAGAGAACTTTTATTTTACAATGTTATTCTTAAGTCTTATCTTTTTAATTTGTCTACCAATATAGAATTCAAAATTTCTATAGTTTAATTTTTGCTGCTTTAATTTAGAAGTTTTCTGTGTTCAATTTTGAAATTGATTTTTAATCTTTTAAATTCACAATCCTTTATTTTTTGTACAAGCCCGTGAAACCCCAAGTGTAGGAATAAAAAGCCTTTAAAATAATTCATATTCAAACTCTTTGTAGCTAATAGTTTACGAGCTATTAATTTGTTCATTAAGGATAGCCTGTTTTTGGTAAAGCTTGCGTTTTAATAAATTTCTATTGTAATATAAATACTGCAAGCGGATTTCTATTTAAAAATTCCTAAAGTGTATGGTTGAAAGTATTACAAAAATTTTCTGGGATTCGTCATCCAAAAATATCCGAATTCCTATAATTCTCTAAAATCCCTGAAATTCTGTGAGTTTCCTGAAATCCTTTGATCAGCAAAAAGTGAGCTACTGAAGATTAGTAGAACATTGCTAATTCGAGTAGTCCAGATTTCCAAGATGTCCAAGATTTTCCATTTCCTGATTCAGTATTTGAAACATATTTGTTTGTTAAAAAAAAATTCTTTAGGAATGTGAAGAATAATTTAAAAAAAGTAATAAACATGGAGGACCTTGAAAATAGGAAAGTTTCATAAAACGACGCTTTTATTGAAGATTCTTAACTCTATTGAAACAATAAGTAGGTCATATTTTGAAATTTCAAAAGTGATATATCCTGTCTCCAATTTAAAAACATTGCCTTGAATAAGTATGAAGATGACTGCCTAAAGAAGGTTACATCAATTGTATAGCTTTTTCCTCATGCAAAAGATACTTTGAGGTCTTTGTGAACAAAATTTGTCAAATTAAAATAATTGCTAGTAAAACTTCACAGATTTGATCAGGGAAAAATGGTCCACTAAAGATTAGTAAAAAATAATAATTCGATTAGTCGAGATACCTCATAATTCAATATGGAAAATGAACTTAGTACTTGATACAAATAAATAAATTTACTTGGAACTGTCTATAATAATTAGCAATAGGTTATGAAAACGGAAATCGTCATATTCTGAAATTCTAAACGGGGCGTAGCATATCTCAAGTTTGAACAAAGTTGAAAAAATAAAAATTTTTACAATCTAAAAATACAATTTCAAATTAGATTAAAATCAAGTTCAAAATCCTACTTAACGTCCAATACTCAAGTATTATAAATGTTTTTGTGTTGTGATTTGATAATAATAAAAATAAACAAAAAGAAAGTAATAGAAAAAGAGAAGGAAGGGGATAACCAGCGATCAATGGCCTCCAAGCTACTTTTCAACAGAGTCTTGCTTTCGATTTTTAAAATTATTTTCAGTTACACATTTTCCAATTTTCCATAGGAAATTGCAATTATTTAACAAGCTCTGTAAACAAATTATAGACCTTTCAAAAAGCTACAATTCACCTATTAAAGTTTTTTACGTAACTGTCGTCATTTGGATTAAAATTAGAATTGGCGACTCAATCATTTTTTATGGAGAAAATCAACAAGACAAATCCTATAAAAAATGGTTAAAGAGGACTTTCAGATACTTTGGAAAGCTTCAATTCTTCTTTTTAACTTTTTTAAAGTATGTGTAGTCATTTGACGTAAAATTTGAATATTATATTCCCGCATAACATTTTAAATTTATAAAACTTTCATGTTTTGGGTTGAAAAATTCATCTCTTTGAAAAATATTTATTCTAATTTGGTAAAAAATTAATCCAATTTGTAGGGAATTCAACAATTTTGTTAAAAAGTCATTTTTTGAGAAATCGTTTTTTTTGTGGAGAATTATATTTGTAACTGAAAATTTTACTTAAACTGTACTATGTTATTTTACTTATATTGTAGATTTATCTTTTTTTTTTTGATTCAAATAGTTGGTTGAAAATTTATTTATTTCTTTAATAATATTTCTTTTTTCGTAGAAAATTAATAATCTTGGTTGAAAATTCAACTACCTGGTTGAAGGTTTAACTATTTTCTTAACCCGAGTCAGGGTCCGTCCGTTTTGCTTACATTTAAGGGGCACAACCGTTCCTTTTGTTATGAAAAATTGAAATCTGTTTTAGCTGATATATCAATTATTACAATTTTCATTAAAAATTCACCTCTTTTGGTTAAAAAGTAATCCTTTTTGTAGAAAATTCCACAGTTGTGCTCAAAATTATTGCTTTTTGTTTCAAGACTCTTCGTTTTAATTGAAAATTCATCTCGAAAAATTTGACTATTTTGTTGGGAAATCACTGTTTTTAGGTTGAAGTTCAACTACTTTTTTAAATTTAACTACTTTCTTGACAATTCACGTACTTTCTTGGAAATTCATCTTTTTCGATAGAAAATTAACCTTCCGGTTGAAAATTGCTCCATGTGATAAAAGTTTATCTACCTTGTTGAAAATGTATCTATTTTATTGCCCGTCCGGTATATTAATTTTTTTCAAACATTTTTGTTTCAAAATTTTGTTTTTAACTATTTTTTTTTCAAACAATTTTTTTCAACTAATTTTTCTTCAACAAATTTCTTTTCTCCCAAAATTTGTTTCATTATATTTTTTTTACATTTCTTTCCAGAATTTCTTTTTTCATACGATTTTTTCTTTTAATTTGTTTCCAAAATTTCTGTTTTCACAACATTTCTTTACAACGTTTTTTTTTTCATAAAATTTTGTTAAACAATTTTTTTTTTCAACGAAATTTTTTCACACAACTAAAAAATATTTTGTTTTAAGATTCTGTTAAGATTTAATTGAATGTCTTAATACGCTACGAAACCCTTCCTGGTAGGCGCTCGGCGCCTACACTGACTAATTTTTAAAAAATATTCATTGGTATTACAAATATTTACTAAAGATTTGATCGAAAGACAATTTTTAATGATGAAATACTGGTGATAAATTACTGATACTGATGAAATACTGGTTTTTGAATTGTATTTCTTAAAAAAATAAAAATGTTATAGTTTACTCAATTGAAAAAATGGTTAAAACTGTAAGAATGTATTGAATGAAAAAAATTCGGAAAATTCAGAAAGACTAGATATGAAACTGGCTATCCTATCAGTAGGACAGCGTACAAGGTCTATTCAATAATATGCGTAATTCAAAATGTCTTTTCCGGCTTGAAAGCTATCGGAATGCTTGTTCCACGTAGTCTCCACGCGTTGAAGATTTGCATGATTCTGTAGGTTTTCTGGGTCATATTCAGTGATAGTGATGAGTATATATAGCAACAAATATGCTTCAAATTTCACAGTCATCGTTTACAAAATCAACCTGAAAATATGAAGAACCTTATCAGCACTGTTCTTCTTCCTATGGTGATTTTTCTAATATTTGATGGTAAGTGTTCTCAATATAATTAACGACAAAAAAATTCGTAAAAATCGCCCTAATTAGGTGTACCGATTGATAATGGTCCTAAAATGTGTCTCTGGTGTCCCCGAACAACATATTAAAACACAAACAAAAATGTAGATGAGAACAAATTTTGAAGCCAGAAAAAGCAAACATCTTTAACGAAAAAAATTTGGAAAATCGTCCTAATTGAGTGTGCCCGTTGAGATCGGTCTTAAAATGCGTCTTCGGACACCCTCAACAACATATAAATTAATTTTTTTTAATTTCAGTTGAGGAAAACTTTTGGGGCCAAAGAAATTATAAAATGCTTAATTTTAAACATTTCAAACTTAATTTTACACAATTTTATTTTCCTCTTTCCTTGTTTTATTAGTATACAATTTACAATAGTTTTATTTTTACCTTTTTTTTTGTTTGAAACTACTCTGTTTATGAGTTGGTTCTTGTATTTATTACACATAAGCGGCAAACATCAGAGAGGTATTGCAATTATTACTATCTGGTTTAATTTTTTATTATTAAGATTATTTTTAATTTACAATAAATTTATTTCCGGTCTTTTAACTTTCTTGGAATCATTTAAATTCCTCGGAAATCCCTGAATCCTCTAAACTCTTTGAAGTTCTCTAATTTTCTAAATTCTCTGAACATCTTTAATTCCATTAATTTCTTGTATGTTCAGAATTTTCTAAATTCCTTGAATTCCTTTAAAGCTCTAAAAACCCGCGAATATCTGAATTCCCTGAAATTCTAGAGTTCGCTGAAATCCTTGCATAACTTGAATTCTCTAAATTATCTAAATTTCTTAAATTTGTTTAATTTCTTGAATTTCCTAAATTCCCAAAATACTCAGATATCCTTGAAATTCTTTAATTCCATTAATATCCTAAATTAAACTTTTAAGTTTCTCCAATTCTCTGATTTCCTTGAAATCCCTGAAATTCTCTAAATTTCCTAAAATATTTTAATTACCTCCATTAAGTCAATTTCTTGAATATGATGAATTTCTGGAATTCCTCCAATATTCTAAATTCTCTAAAATCCTGTAAAATCATTGAATTCCTTGAACTATCTGAAACCCCTGAAATTCTCGGACTTTATGACTTTCTGAAATTCTTAGAATTCCATGAAGTTTCTGAAATTCTTGAATATTCTGAATTCCCTGACGTTCATTGAGTTCTCTGTATTTCCTAAATTCTTGGAATTTCCTTAATTCCTGGAATATTATGAACTCTCTGGATTCCCTGAATTCAGACAATTCCCAGAATGTCCAAGGAATGTTCAAGGAATTGAAATGATTGTCCAACTTGATAAAAAATGGAACTCGCAAATCACAGTAAAAAAAATGTTCAAAATGATACCGAAATCAATATCATTTTGATATGCAACAAAAATGATACCGAAATCAAGATCATTTTGATCGGCCCAAATGAATGATCGACTTTTGAGATCATAATAATCTAATGCGGGATCAGGTATCAAAGCAAACCAAGATGGCTGACGTTCTTAGAGTACTTTAGCTCATATGCGAGCTTTTTATGATTTCTGATCGTGCAGTGTACTTGAAAAGTTAAAAAATTAACGAATTCTGATATTTGAAAACATCATCTGTTAAGTGTAGTTGTCACTTGCGTGTGGTTAGATAACATTTTTACACAGATCATTATGATCTCGAGAGTCAAATGATCGTTGGTGTAAAAAGCTCTGCAACAAAATTGATCCTTTTTTTTTACTGTGATTTCCATTAACAAAAAATATTACTCGACGCGACTTGTCAAGGCGCATCATTTTTCTATTAGCCATTTTTTTTGCAAAATAACTAGTTTTGAAAATAAAAAATGAAAACTAATTTTTCTTCGCCCGCATAAACGCAATAAAATCAACGTTTAATAAAACTTAAACTGCGGTTTCTCGGAAACTAATTGACCAAATCACTTGAAATTCAAACTGGTAGTTCATGACTCTTTACAGAAGCCAATGCCATGAATAAAAATATCGTAGCGATCTATGGTTTAATATTTTCGATCGATGTATCGATCGATCCGGAAAACCGCGTTTTTCACATTTCACGTAGCGAGGAAGTTTTTCATTTCACGAGTCTCGCCAAAAAGAAACATATCTCCATGGTCGTCAACATTTGGCCAAGTTTTAGGCAAAATTTGACATCGATCCGATGAAAATTGTAGGAGCTACTGATTTTTAAAGAAACGCGTCAGCGCACGAGGCCGGAGAATCCTGGCGCTTGCGGCATTTGCCTAACGTGAAAGTTTTGCGGACACGTGATCTGTTAATTATAGCACATAATTATTGTTGAAAATTGATTCAACGATATTTTCACCGATTTGCAAGCGTTTTGCGAACTATTATACCCGAAAATTCATTTCTGCAAAAAAGTACTTGTTATAAATTTTTTGTGAATTAATGTATTGTAACCTCTTAAGGAGTATTCAAAGAATAATTTCCACCCACTAGCTTTTAATTTTGACACACCCAAACCTCTTTAGTATTGTTCCCGGAAAATGCCCCAAAAAATGCAAAATAGCAGTTTTCTATCAAATTCATGCTAAAGGCGGTATTTTTTAAAATTTTTCCAACATGAATTATTTTTAATCGATAAGTGACGAGTTTTAAAGTACAGTCAAACCTGGATTGAGCCTCCTTGATTCAGCGTTTCCGAGAATTGTCGCTGCGCAGCGGGGATGCGTGAGAGGGCCTGCGGGGGGGGGGGGGGGGGG
>CAKNYM010038850.1:0-30198 GCA_932195095.1 Andricus curvator | reverse complement strand
GTATCGCAACTGCTACAAACAAAAAATAAGTATTACTTAACAGGGCCTAAAATGCTGCGTTGTCCGACACACTTTGTGTAGTTCGGATTGAGAAGTGTGCAGTCCGAAATCAAAAAGTGTACCTTTATTTTCTAAGCAAAAAATGAGCAGAAACGATTTAAAAAATCTAAGTATTTATGGTTGTAGCTTAATTACTTTTGTTAGAAATTGTATTATTTGATTGAAGCTTTATTTGTTTTGTTGAAAATTCAACTTATTGTTAAAATATGTCTTTGGGTGAACAGTTCAACTGTTTTGGTTGAAAATTCAACTGTTTTGTAGAAAATTCGTCTTTTGGTTTGGAAATGCAACAATTTGGTTGAATTTTTTTCCTTTCTTAAATAAAGAAACTTTGTTTTCTGAAAAATAAACTGTTTTGTTTTGTTATGAATAAAACCTTTTGTTAAAAATTAGTTTTTTGGTTTGAAAATGTACCTCGTTTGCTAGAAACTTCATCTTTTTTGGTAAATAATGTAACTGTTTGGTTGAAATTAATCTGTTTCGTTTAAAGATTCAACTATTTTATGGAAAATTCACTTTTTTGAACCATTACACTATTTAATTTTTTGTTGAGAATTAATCTTTTTTGCTCGAAAATTCAACTTATATTTTTTTCGTAGAAAATGCAACTGTGTTTTGTCGAAAATTAAAATGTGTGGCTTGCAAATTCAACATCTCTTTGGTTAAGAATGTAACTTTTTGGTTGAAAATTGGTCTTTTTGTTGAATTGAACAGTTTTTGTTTTTAAAATTTAAATATTTTTTGGTTGGAATATCAACTATATTCAATTAATTTTTCGAAAGTTCCACTCTGATAAAAATTGATTTTTTTGTTGAAGATTCATCATTTTAATTGAAAATTCTTTTATTTTTTGGTAAAATATAAATTTTTTTACTGAAAATTTGAGCAGTCTAGTTGAATATTCTATCATTGTAGTGGAAAATTCATCTTTTTGGTTGAAAATTGATTTTTTGGTTGAAAATTCATGTATTCTGTTAAAAATGTATCTTTTTGGAAGAAAAATTAATGTTTTTGGTTTAAAAATCATGTTTTATGTTTGGAAATTTAACTATTTTGTAGATTCTTTTTATATTAAAAATAAATGTATACATTATTACATTATTATCAGGTTCAGCAGATGGTTTCTAGGCTGTGAAAATACATTCAATGTTACTTTATAAACTATTTTTAATTGCTTTTTACGAATACTTACACAAGTCATTACCTGAAACCTGAGCGTTCAGCTGTGAAGCACTTAACACTGACAGTTTTCTCTGTTTCGGATCTAAACCAGTCTTTTGAGCATGAAGCTGTGCTTTGATACTTTGAAGCTGCAAAGTATTTGCTTTTACAATAGGTAGATTTCGTAAGTCGGGGATGGGTTTATTTTTCACCAAACGAGCAGCTGTAACAGGACTTTTTGACTGAATAATTTGAGATCGTTCAGTTGTCCGAGCAGATTTTCCCAACTGACTTGTCACTACTAATAAATAAAAGTTGTATATAATATATATAGAAAGTGATAAGTTATTGTGATTTAAATCAAACTGATAAATAGTGGAGGTAAACCTGAAGTTGCAGGACTAAGTACGTGACTGCCGAGAATTTTTATTTGCATTCTAGGCTTGAAATTTTGAGGTAATGCAGGTCTATTTTCATTATTTGATTGACTACATTTCAAAATTTTAACTCCCTCAGGCGATGAAGAGGCTAGAAAGAGGTATTAGAGGTTAGGAACACGAAGTGCTGGACAATTCACTTTTAATATTTAGAAAATGTATACGTTTACTTGTTTCTTCTTCGTTTACTTTTCTTTTCACAGGCTTTTTCAAAATTGAAGGAACAGGTTGGGAATACATGACGAGGAGTTTTAGGCGCGTATAGAGCGATCAGCTGATGTGCACTACACTGTAAAAATACTGAGTTTACGAAGGTGCAGTCCCATGTGGGCAGATAACGTCGGCGTTATTCTGCTTTACGCCGACGTTTTCTGCCAACTACTAGAGACGAGTTTCTGTATGTATCGTGTGACACACTGAATATTTAAGTAATTATATTTTGACCTGCATTATTAATTATTTTATTCAAAGGTGCAAAAATCCATTGCAAACCGTACAAAAAATGAATATAACCAAATGAAAAAAGCTAATTAGTTTTTATTTAAAAATGTACAGGTAAAATAAATTAGGATTTATTGTTGTGATAAATATTGATGAATGACAGTTTTAGACAAACAGTTTTAGTTACGGTTTTAAAACTGGGCGTCAAAAGCTATGTTCATTGTATATTATATACACTGATTTTTGGTTTGGTTACATTACAAATTAATACAGTAAAAAATATTTCAAAAAATATCCAAATATTTACCTCGTATTAAGTGAAACTATGAAGAATCGGAAAGAAATGAAAGTATTCATTATAAAACAATCGAAAAACTTTTCTCTTTATATCATTAACTGACCATTCTTCCATATTTTGAGATAAAGTTTTTGTTCTACCTACGCCTATTTCTCTCGAATCAATTGGGTAATTTGCAAGAGAAATGCAGTCCGTGTACCTTCGTCCAAGTATAACTGGCTTCTCGTTTGAAAAACATATGTGCTGAATTTCAACAATAGTATTATCTTTTAGAACACAGCAATTGTTGGCCTTGCTATTAGTCAAAATAAAATTTGAAAACTTAATTTCTGCATGTGCTTTTGAATATTTATCAGGAAGCGATGGATCATTGATTTCACGAGAAATTAAAAATTTTGAAGGTGAATTATTCAATACATTTTGTGATTTAATTACAGCTTTTGATCTTTCATTCAAACCATTCATAATTTGACTCAAAACATGGGAACCTTTTTTAACCATCCTTTTCAGTACACGCAAATAGTTTTCAAATTCTATGGCACTGAAGGTATCCAATGTCCCGAATTCCAAAACATCTTTAGAAATGTGTAGTAAATTGTGAACATTGAAGACTTTATTTTCTGCTCCAAACTGAATTTCCATCTGATCAACATAATATTTAAGCAAATCATTTGCAAATGAGTTATTCCTGATACATTCTGATGCATCGCTTAAAATACGCATTGCACAATTTAAACCGTTAAATAAAAGCATGTGCTCATCTGACAAAAATGTAGAAAATATTACAGAACCTGTATATAATACAAGCAATCGGAATTCAATAGCTTTAAAGAACTTACAAAATTCAAAACTTTTAATATCACGGCCAAAGTCAATTGGTAACCACTGTTTGAAATCGCAATAATCAATGTTTAATTCATCGATCTTTGCTTGGCCATCCACTCCTCCCTTAATTAGAATCAATAAAAGCTTAATATGTCTTTTAGTCACTCCCAAGTCTCTCAAATGCATTGGATCTAATGGAATTTGATCTACTACACTAATTCCAATGCCTTCTAATGGTGATATCAAATTCTTATATTTGTCGGGCACACCAAGTCTAAAAGTTTCATCAGTACGCAAAGGAGCATTGTTCTCTAAAAATACTCGTCTTCTATTAATCGTTACAGGTTCTTCAATGCATTTCCCACAACGACTGTTATGTGGAGGAAAACACAAGATATAATTCCTTGCAACAGTATCAGCGATGACACCTTTTATGTGAACAGTATAATGATGGTGTTTGACAGTGAAACCATTAATATTTAAATCTAGATAATCGTGTACTAAATTTTCTAAATAAGCATTAGCATCAGCGGGTTTTCCAGTACCATGGTAGATACCAATTACAAAAGGCACTCTGAAATATGGATTAATTATTTTACCGAGAATAGGCCACAATTCACTTTTTGAGCTTTTTGATAAGGACAAACCATCGATGAAAATGTAAACAGCAATTTCACTCGATTCAAGATCTTCAATAATGCTTTGTAACTGATCTATTAAAGCTTCCTTCAAACCATAATGAGCATATTTTCCTGAACCGAGTACTAGAATATTATTGACTCTTGGTGTTTTTAATAATGTTCTAGCATCCTTTGGTAGTTCAGAGTGCCCTGCCTCTCTTAAACCATGTAAAAGGGCTGTCAAAGCATTTTTACCAATATTATAGTCAAAATCCCATTTAATCAAAAATTTTGATAGATCAAATTTACCAGATTCTTCATTATTTGCCTCAGCTGATGTATTCCCAAAAAAAACATCAGATAAATCATCATCATCGGTATCACTGTTGATAGATTCACTATCATCAAAATCACTGTCTATCCAATTACTTTCACTGTTTTCCTCCACATAGTTACCGTTGCCTAATCTATTTTCTATTTCTGATTCATGCAAATCATTAAAATGCTCATCATTGTTAAGATTCTGTGAGTGCACTTCAATGACATCACCCGCATCATAACCTACTACTACTACTGAACTACTACTACCAGCAACATTGCTACTATTTACATTTTCTTTATTATTAATAATAACTGGCAATCTATTTGACTGATGTTGCAATAAAAGAGCTACGTTATTACAATCATTATTTAATATTCTACGCAAACGATTTGCTTGTTGCCTCTTGGAGAGGTTAGAAAAATCTTTCCGGTTACTCATAGTAATTTTGAATAGGTCAGAAATAAAAAGCGTGTCAGATACTTGCCAAAAACAGCTCTCTAGCTTCAGGAAATATAAGTTTTGATATAAATTAATATATAAATATAATTATTTATCAATTCTTGCACACCCACCTCCTGCACCACGCGCCTTTTTTCTTTAAAAAATGTATCGTTAACGATATCTTCAAAGATGTCTTTAAGTTATCTCTGAAAATACATCCCGCGCGTTTCTAAAAGTTTTCTTAAAGACATCAAAAGACGTCTTTAAGAAACTAGTTGAAGATATCATTGAAAAACTTCTTGAAGATGTCGTGAAGATATCTTTAGGTAATTTCTGTAAGAGCTCCTGCGAACGATAAAAATAACGATATCTTAAAGTTATCTTGTGTTTACTGGGATGGGTTGTGGCATACCCCTGGTTCATCTGAAGAAAAATTTCATCTTCAAACCCTTACAATTTGCTTACAAGATGGTGCCAAGGATCAGTATAAAATTGGCTATTGAAAAATTGAAATTTTGGTAGAAATTAAAATTCTTGATCATGAAAATGATAAAAATATGTTCAAGAATATTATCTCATCGCAAAGCGAAAATACAGATATGTAGATATATTCATATATGCTGTACACATATTGTTATACTTGGCAGATTTTTTTGCATTGCAGATGTATTTCGTTGGATTTCATGTTTTTTTGTATTTGACAAAGATAAGATAGGTACGGTACCATAATATTCAATTTAAATTTTCATTGGATTTTCAAATCTCAATTCAAAAGTTAATGTTCTTTTTTACGATTGAAACAAAAAGTACGCGTCCTATCGGAAAATTATTGATGACAAATTTGGATGAGTTCTCACTCTTTTTTGGAAGAGTATCTTTTGTCTATTCATTTTTTTATAGCATGCGTCATTTGTCTAAAAATTATATATATATATTTTTTATATTTTTTCCTACGAATAAAACAAACCTATGCATCCTATCAAAAAATAATTAAGAACACATTTGTAGCTCTTTTTGCATGAACAACTTTGGTTTCATTATTTTTTTTTTCAAAAACTACGTTTCCTATAGAAAAGTGATCAGAAACAAATTTGTAGATCTTTTTTAGGTGCACAATTTTTGTTGATTCAGCTTTCTCGTATCTTCTATAGTTTGACCCGCAAAATGTAATTTTTGATTATTTTTTGTGTGGTCAAAATTTGAATTTTTGATTTTTCAAGAAAATTCAAAAAGTTATGGCGATAATCTTGTGAGGTGTTCAAAATGCAACGTTTTTCTTTTCTCGACATTTTTTCATATTGCGCGTCGTTTGTCTTAAAATGTTAATTTTCTTTTGTTCTTTGGAATTTTGTAGATGCTATAACTCCGGTAATGTTTTTTTTTATCAAAAAAAGTCATCGAGAGGAATTGTTTTTCCGAAAGTTATCGTTTTGTTGATCTTGTTCTCACTTATGTTGGCCACCAGCAAAAAGACAGATTGAACATCTCTGACAGTCGATTTTTGCGTGTCAATCATGCGCGTGAAAATTTAATGGTAAGCTGACCATGGTACGTGACATCTAGTCGCCAGGTGTAGTCCCCAGAAATTTTAGTCGTAGGAATTTTCCAATTTGAATTTCCTTTTTCAGACTGGTTTTTGGACCGAAAATACAGGTCAAATTCGTTAGCCAGCCTTCTACTGCCAATATTTATGGTTTCAGCCAAGAAAAATTAGACTAAGAAACATAATAATTCAACTTTTTCACGGAACCACCCAAAAGGAAATGGACAAGTGACAAAAATTATCAGTTTTTAACAGTTCAACAAATTTGCTCTTGACTGTTTTTTAATTGTAATAAGAAGACAATAAAAAAATTTCGGAGTATACCATTAAGCCCTTTTCGGGGTAGGCGTGACACTACCCGATTCGGGTAGTGTTTCTAGGTTGATAACTTGTAGTAAATAACTACAAGTGTGGGCTCACCACACCCACGATGTGCCAACAGCACTCAGTTTTCTCGAATCATGATAAATAAAATTTGTACTTTATTTTGCGATATCTGAATAAGCAATCCCAGGTCGAGGTACATAAATAAATGTAATATACATTTGATACAATAGGGTTAAAAATAATGTAGAAAAGTTCACATTTTGGACCAAATCGAGTGCGAAGCACAATTTACGTGATGAGAATGTGTTCATTATGACCGAAGGAGCTTTAACAAAAGAGAATTCACAATCACCAAATTACAGTTGTTGATGCTTTTACCTTTAATTTTAAATGGTCTGTGCTAAAGAAAATCCGAATTTTTGCCAAATAGCAAATTTTTCGACCAAAGAAATGAATTTTTAATCAAAATCATGAATCTTCAACGGCAAAAATTCAGGTTTAACCAAAGAATTTAACTTCCAACCAAGTAATTTAATTTTCATTCTAAAAAAGGCAAAGTCTGAACGCAAAATGTAGTAATTGATATTTCAACCAAAACAGATTTAAATTTTTAATAAAAAACAGTTGAATTCAATTAAAAAAGACGATTTTTCAAGCAGAATTACATTTTTTACCAAGAAAGATTTTTCAGTCAAGAGAGAGAAAAAATTTGCAAACAAACTGTTGAAATTTCAAGCAAAAAGATCAATATTCAACCAAGACGATTAAATAGATCGAAATAATAGATCGAATAGATCGAATTTTAAACAAAAGACATGCATTTTCAGCCAGATACTTGAATTTTGAACTAAGACGGATCCAGAAAATTTTTCGAAGAGGCAATTATGAATTTTTTCAAAAACTTTATGTAAAAGTGGGTACAAGTCCCACAATGATTTAAGAGAACTTTTCAAACTAAAAATAATAAGGCGATAAATTCCACTTTATTTGTATTTTTCAATTAAAGTTTTTACATTGATAATAAATCTGAACGCGCGTGGCACGTGTATGTTTAAAGCCTTGAATAAAATAAAAATTCGTTATTTTTTATTAAAAATGCAACTGTTTGATTGAAAATTAATCTGTTTTGATTGACAGTTCAACTAATAGATTGAATATTTAAATAAATTCGTATTTTTCGGTAACATTCAATTATGTTTTATTCAAAATTGATATTCAAAAGTCAACTATTTGGTTAGAAATTTATGTATTTTGTCGAAAATTAACTTTTTTTCGAAAAAAAAGAACTATTTGACATTCAACAATTTGGTTGAAAATTCATTCATGTGGTTGATAATTTAACTGTTTTGTAGAAGATTAGTATTTTTTTATTGAAAATTATTTCAAATGAACATGTACTTACTTCAATTTTTAATTAAAAATTGATTTTTTTAGTTTAGAAATTGAACTACTTGGTTGTAAATGTATGTGGTTTGTTGAGAATTTATCTTGTTTGATAAAAAATTAACGTTCTTAGTCGAAAAGTTACCAATTTGGTTCAAAATTGGAGTTTTTTTGTGAAATATATCTTTATGGGTTAAAAAATAATTTTTTAAACTGAAAATTTAACAATTCGATTAAAAATTAACTTTTCTGCTAAAAATTAATATTTTCGGGTTGAAAATTCAATTATTTTGTATAGAAAATTCGTCTATTTTTCATGAAAATTCAACAGGTTAGTACAAAATTCAACTATTTTGTAGAAGATTCTTTTATTTAACTGTCCGAAAAAAGGGAAAGAAATTGTTTTGAAATCGTTTAATATTTTCTATTCTCTTTTTTATTTCAAAATTTAAATAAAAATCATATTCAGGGTGGCCCCTGGACCGGGAAACCCGGGAAGTGACCGGGAAAACCCGGAAAATGGCAGTGAATTTATTTGTTGGCCGGGAATTTCAGAAATTTCTGGAAGAAAAATCTATCTAAAATATTCAAGTTCAAAACCAATTCAATTTCGAAAATTGTAATTAAGAAAAAGAATCATTTTTTAATATATAGCAATTTTTGACTGTTTATATTAAGAACTCTATTTTTGAGTTTTTTAATTTGTAGGTGAAATTGTTGAATTTTCATGTATAAATAACAATTAAACAATTATTTTTTTTTAACTCGAGTAAGTTTAAGAGATATTCAGAAATTTTGAAAAGATTCCAACTTGATTTAAAACTTAAAAAGTTTTTAAGAAATAAAAAAAAATTGCTTAAAATTCCTGGGAAAATTTCAAATGATGTACTTCTTAAAAAAAAATAGGTAAATATTTTAAATGATTCAAAAAAAGAAAAAAAATTGTATGAATGAATTAAAATGAAACAATTATTAATTTAGGAAAATTTGAGTAAGTTGAAAGATATGTAAAAGTTTTGAAATGATTGAAAAATAATTTAAAACTTGGAAGGATTTTAAAAAATTTAGATTTTTAAAGATTTCAAACAAAAAATTAAGAAGGTTTTTGAGCATTTTAAAAGCGTTGAAAAGGATAAAAAAATTAAGATTTGTAAGAAAATTGAAAATGATTTTTTTATTCTGAATAACTAATTTCAAGAGAATATTTTAAAAAGGTTTCATAGGATTTCAAAAATTTTCAAAGACGAATTTGCAAGATTTACAGGCAATTTGTTCAACTTTGAAGGATTTTTAGATAATTTTAGGAAAATTTTTAATAATTGTCATAAATATTTAGAAGTTTCGTAAAAATGTCAAAAATAATTTGCAATTTGAACTTATTCCAAAAAAGTTAAAGCAAAATGTAGAGTTTTAAAGCGTTTTGAAAGGTTTAAAGATAATACGGCAATTTTTTTAAGATACCTGGGAAAATTTTAAATAATTCTCTATTTTTACAAAATTTTTTAATTTTTAAAATTTTTTAATCGTAAAAAATAACAATAAAGATAAAAAATTAATTTTTTGGAAAACGACGCAAGGTACGAAAAAATATTAATAGACAAAAGTTATTCACCCAAGAAGGATTCAAAATAAAAAAATTAAACTTTTGGAAAAGACACAAGAGACGAAAAAAAAGAGAGAAGAAAAACATTTTTTATAAACTCTTATTATAAAAATAAAAAAATACACTTTTTGGAAAGAAGACACAAGCTACAATAACATTTTATTTAGCAACATTTTTCGCCTAAATTATGTCTACTTTGCTTAAAACCACCTTACGTTAGGATGCGTATTTTATGTTTAAATCGTAAAAAATAACATTGAAAATAAATAAATTAAAATAATGGAAAAGCGACACAAAACGCAATTCAATGTTAAATAACAAAAAAAAATTTTTCTGCCATGGGCAGCCATTCTAGGAATGCACAAATCCAGTTTACGCAAATCCAAGTTCCAGTCTATTTGAATTGTTTTACTTTTACATATTTTTCATTGAAAATTGTTTCATTTGTATAGAATATATTTTCAGATTATTCGATGCTTTAGAGAACTTTTAATTTACAATGAGCGATTCTTAAATATGCTATCTTTTTAATTTGCGTACAATTAGGGAATTCCAAATTTAGATAGTTTAATTGTTGCTGCTTTAATTTAGAAATTTTCTCTGTTCAATTTTTATTTTAATATAAATACTGCAACCGGATTTCTATTTAGAAATTCCTAAAGTGTATGGTTGAAAGTATTCAAAAAATTTCTGGGATTCGTCATCCAAAAATGTCGAAATTCCTATAATTCTCTAAAATGCCTGAAATACTTTTAATTTCCTAAAATTCTTGAATCCCTGAATTCTCAGAGTTATTAAAAATCTCAGAATTCCTTAAATTGTTTTAAATCCTGAAATTTTCTGAATTCCCACAATTTCTTGAATATTCCAAATTCAGTTAATTCTACGAATTCGAGAAATTACTCGAAATCCGGGAATTACAAGAATTGAAGAAATTCATATAATGCATATAATTCCACGAATTCGTAGTATTTCAAAATAATGTATAATTCGGAAGAATTTAGAAGATTCCCAGGAAGTAATAAGAATCCAAAGGATTTGGAAAATTTTGAAAGCATTCCAAGTAATTCAAACCCGTGGAGAAATTTCCCAATTTGAGCCTGATTCCCGACGTGGCCCCGATCGGGTTAGCCCAATGCGGCCCTGATCATGGCTACTGTTGTGGTCCTGGTCGGGGCCACATCGGGCTACCCTCTGTTAATTCATAGTTAGTTTAAAAATTAGAAATAATTAAATTTAAAATTACTCCCTGTCTTAATTAGTGAATATTCAACTAATTTTCATTTCTGTGACTAACCTAAAGTTAAGTAATTAAAATTAACTTCTTATAGGCAAAGAATGTAAGAAACAAGGAAAAACTAAAAAATGCTTCAATTCATTTGAAAAAAAAATGTCCAAAAATGTATGTTTACGGACGCAGTAAATTAGTTAATAAATATACAATTATCAAGTTAGCATTAATTATTGGAGGTATTTTTTTAATCTGTTCAGAGTTTATGCTTATTTAGATTTGAATTTGCCGCGCTAATCTCGAATGTATTCGATTAGTCTTCCGTTCGATTATTTGGCAACGAACGGACGAAAGCAAGACAACTTTGTAAAAGTGACGAACAGTAAACAGATAAACCGGTAACATCATGTGGATGAATCGCTTCAAAGAATTCTCATTTCACCTCGTTAATCATTTACGCAAAGTTTTTAGACCAGGGTGAGGTGTTCATATCAAACTAGAATTATCCAGCTCTCTAAGATTTCCGACAGTGAACTTTGAGAAAGCGTCCACAACTTCTTGGCATTATAACCTCACTTTTTTATACTTTGCCCCACGTGCCAAAAAACTTTTCAACCAAATTGTCGAATTTTCAAACAAAAAAGATTAAAGTTCAATCAAATATTAGAATTTTCAAGAAGAAAAAATTTTTTTAGAAAGCAGTTGGTTCTTGATCAAAAAAGTTTATTTACATCTAAAAAAGCTAACTTTTCTACAGTGAAAACTGATTTTTCATCAAAAGAGTTAAGTTTTTAAGTAGAAAAGTCTAATATTATAGAAAACAGTGACTTTAAAATAAATAAATAAATAAATCTTTAACAGAAAAGATCATTTTCAATAAAGAAAGATAAATTTTTAACAAGATAGTTGTATTATCAACCAAAAAGTTTAGCTTTCAACAAACAAGAATAATTTTATACCCACAAGGATATGACTTTTCAACAAAATATATGAATTTTCAACAAGATAGTTGAATTATCAACCAAAAAATTGAACTTTCAACGAACAAGAATAATTTTTCACCCAGAAAGACGACTTTTTAACAAAAAATATAAATTTTCTACCAAATCGTTGAGTTTTCAACCAATAAGTCAAATTTTCAACAAACAAGATCAATTTTCTACCCAAAAATACGCCTTTTCAACCAAATTCTTGAATTCCCTACCAAATAGTCGAAATTTTATCTCATAAACTCAAAATGGAATAGTTAAATTTTCAGATGAAAACTATGATAAAAAATTAACTTTGAACATAAGTACCAATTTTCAAGAAAATTATTATATTTTTAACCAAAAAGAATAAATTTTCGACCAAGAAGATTAATGTTCTATCAAAAAAGATTAATTTTCAACAAAATACATGAAACTAACGACAAGTTTCAGAATATTTTTCAAAATATTTATATAATGTTTAATATTCTTAATTAATTGTTCACTTCTCTATTAAATAAATTATATTTGAATGATATTCTTATAAATAGAAATTAAAATGGCCCTGTACAGGGCCAAATCGGGCCTTCGTTATGGATACCCTATTCAGGCCCTGATCGGATTAGGCGTTTCATTTAGAATCTGGCCCTCACTGGGATACCCGATTGGGGCCAGATTTTGCCAGATCTGGCCCCGACCAGGGCCACTCTGAAATTTCTGAAAGAATGAAAAGGGATACATACAATTTATGGAATTCAGAATAATTCAAAGGAATTCAAGTGTATTCCAAATAATTTTAAATATTATACTCAGAGAGAAACTAAGAGTAAACATAAATTTAAAACACAATTAACTAGTCCTCGTAAATATCAAGTGAAAATCGTATTTGTAGACATAATTGTTTATATATCCTTATTAAAAACTGAATAAGAACCTAAACTTGAAACATCGATTTATCAATAGACAAAATTTTAATTAAAATTATTTATCAATAAAGTCTATTATACCTTTTACGACGTAATTTTCTTATCATAAGATAAATAAATTTTTTTGTAGAAAGCCGAGAATAAATTGCTGATAATTATATCACAGATTGACGTATTCATTTTTAAACATTAGGTTTAAGATTTTCTACATTAATATATGGTTGTGACGGACGGTTTAAATTATTAAAGAAAATTTTAGAAAATGTTTGAAAAGATTCATAATAAATTTAAAGGATTCCCGCCCACCGCAAATTATTTCTACGAATTGAGAGAAAAATTAGATGAATCACAATTGTATTTACAATTAACAATTTGCATTTGAAACAATTAAAAAAGCTTTGGAATTTCGAAATAAAAAAATTCATTTGTTTGGTAAAGGTCTTCTAATTTGAACTGTTTCAAATATTTCCCTCATTCCTTTAGTGAACGATGAGGAACTTTCATATTTAATTCCACTACTCATTTTTAAAACTTAAAATGGGAAAATTATTCAGAAACTTCTAAAATGATTGAAAATCTATTAAAATAATTTTATAGGGCTAGGGTAGTGCAACTTTTTAATTTGACTATTTATGAATTTTTCAAGAAAAATGCGACTATTTGACTTAAAAAAAAATTTCAGCTTTTTTCACTAGTCTGCGACTTTGCTTTCATTTCCATCACTTTGATACTTTTAAAATTAAAATTCAAAACATGCACAATTGTGTCATTTTTAGTGATAATATTGAAAATTGAATAATTCCTCTTTGAATCTTTATAATCAAAGGTTCTAAAATTAATAGTGTTTGGTGGCTGACCTTAGTCAGAGTAATCGTGAGACCAATCTTCTTGCTTTTTATATAATTTGAATTATACACGTGTTGTTTAAAGATAGAACAGTTTTTTTATGTAGCTATTTTTTCATCTCTGTAAAAAAATATTCAAATATAATTAATTACTATTGGAATTTTACAGCTTTGATAAGCGAAAAGTGAGCTACTAAATATTAGTAGAACATTGCTGATTCGAGTAGTCCAGTAGAATAACTTTTAAACAGTTATAGGCATGGAAAACGTTAAAAATATAAAAGTTTAATAAAACGACGCTTTTATTGAAGATTCTTAACTCTATTGAAACAATAAGTAGGTCATATTTTGAAATTGTAAAAGTGATATATCCTGTCTCCAATTTAAAAACATTGCCTTGAATAAGTATGAACATGACTGCCTACAGAAGGTTATATCAATTGTATAGCTTCTTCCTCATGCAAAAGATACTTTGAGGTCTTTGTGAATAAAATTTTTTAAATTAAAATAATTGCTCGTGAAACTTTACAGATTTCATTACCGAAAAATGAGCCACTAAAGATAAGTGAAAAAATACTAATTCGATCAGTCGAGATACCTCATAATTCAATATGGAAAATGAACTTATTACTTGATACAAATAAATAAATTTACTTGGGACTGTATATAATAATTAGCAAAAGGTTATGAAAACGGAAAACATCATATTCTGAAATTCTAAACGTGGCGTAGCATATCTCAAGTTCGAACAAAGTTGAAAAAAATAAAAATTTTTACAATCCTGAAATACAATTTCAGAATTTCAAATTAGATTAAAATCAAGTTGAAAATCCTACTTAACATCCAATACTCAAGGCTTATAAATGTTTTTGTGTTGTGATTTGATAATAATAAAAATAAAAAAGACGAAAGAAATAGAAAAAGAGAAGGTAGGGGATTTGGTTGGTTGCTTTCTCATTTTTCTTTCCTCTTTTTTTATTCTTGTCCAAAGGTATTAAAAAAAAAAAAATTAAGTTACAATAGAAGCATTTTATGGTTGTTGTCCGGTCGTTGGATTCTTGTTTTTATTTTCAGGAATTCTATACATTAATCCCAAGATAACCAGCGATCAATGGCCTCCAAGCTACTTTTCAACAGAGTGTTGTTTCCGATTTTTAAAATTATTTTCAGTTGCACATTTTCCAATTTTCCATATGAAATTTCAATTATTTAACAAACTCTGTAAACAAATTATAGACCGTTCAAAAAGCTACTATTCACCTATTAAACTTTTTTACGTAACTGTCATTTGGATTGAAATTAGAATTGGCGACTCAATCATTTTCGATGGATAAAACCAACAAGACAAATCCTATAAAAAATGGTTAAAGAGGACTTTTGGAAACTTTGAAAAGCTTCAATTTTTCTTTTCAACTTTTTTTAAGTATCTGTCGTCATTTGACGTGAAATTTGAATAGTATATTTTCGCATAGCATTTTCAATTTATAAAACTATAACCGTTGGACCGCTGGTCTTCGCCAAACCTCAAATTTTTGCTTCAGGGATTTCAAAACATGGAGGTCCGTTAAAAAACTGAGGTGTGACCTTTCGCACGATTATAATGCTTTCATGTTTTTGGTTGAAAAATTCATCTCGTTGGAAAATATTTAATCTAATTTGGAAAAAAATTAATCCAATTTGTAGGGAATTCAACAATTTTGTTAAAAAGTCATTTTTTGACAATTCGTTTTTTTTTGTGGAGAATAACATTTTGTAACTGAAAATTTTACTTGTACTGTAGTATTTTTGTTAGTATTTTTTAGGCCAAATATTTAGTGCAGAATCTGTTCAAGTTTGTTCAACCAGAATTAGAATTTTTGCAACACCGGAAGTACCTGATGTCTCAGAAAAACACTGGCGGGGCCAGCGAAATATTTCACCAGCCAGTCCCGACATTGTCCAAAATCTACTTTATATGGGCTTAATATTTTCATCTTAATTTGTTTGAATTTGTGCAACAAACTTCAATCCTTTAAAACTACCCCCTACACGGAGAAAAATGGAAGGTCATTTTAGCCATGCAGATGTGCAGACAGACTATATTGCAGGGTCAACTATAGGACAGCCCTTGAAGATGGCTAAAGCGACTATCTGTAGAAGGTTAAAAAAAGAGGTTCAAATCGATCATCTCACAGTGTCGACTTGGACATCTAGGACGTTCGACTCAAGCGTCATAGAAAGTCAAACCGATCATGAGAGATGGCGGAACTGATCATTATAAAGGGTCGAATCGCTCATCATATAAGGTCGATTTGGTCATATCAGATAGTCGACTTGATCTCCTCGCACAGTCGACCTGGCCATCTCAGGGGGTCGATTTGATTATCCTACATTATCTGTATTTGTTGTCCTTTTCCTACTTATGCCAGTCTCTCTCTCATAAGAGACTGGAAATTATAAAATTAAGTGGAACCTATAAAACTTGAAAATGTATATGAAATACATGAATTCTGAAAGCATTTTTTATTCTTTGTGGAGAGTCAGGTGTATGAGACATAATTTGACATGCAAAAACAAAGCACATTCACAATATATTTTTTGGAGCACGAAAGGCTAAGGACACGGCACGGTGTGACACTGAATTGTTAGATTTCAAACATTGAAGTGAATTCAGAAAACAATATAGTTACTTTGTGCATGCTGAAGTTTTTTGCATTTTTTCAGTTTGAAACCACACAATGAAAAAAAATTGATAGTTGAACGTCCAGTTACGCCTTTATCCTAAATCCCTTGGAAGCATCAAATTTTACGTTGAAAATTCAAAAGAATAAACTTAATTCACTTCCAATCATATTGTCTCTTATGCACTTCACTCTCCACAAATATTCGAAATATCAAAAAGCAGTTTAAACTTGTTAAAAATATGTTTAAGTTCAATAAACAGCAAATGTGATCAATGACATTCACTCACTCCGAAACTGCTCTGAACCATGGTGCTCCCAACTCTCGTATCCATTCACACTACATCCATCGCGTCGACAACTGGATTGGTTGGGGTTGGCGCGCTTATTTGAAATGATTAAATGTGAGAAGCAATTTTAAACAGCAAGTAATAAGAGTAAAGTTATTAAAAATAATACTTTGCTCTCAAGAAGGACTTGTAGGGTAAAATTTAAATTATTTATTAGATTTTTTTCTCAAAAATCAATGATAAATTTTAAATTTTAAAGGAAGGAATATATTTTTCACCCTAAATATGAATTTACAATAATTCCTAATATTCTTATGCACTTTAAATTTATTATTTGTTGTGAACATTTGACTTACACATTTATTCAATTAAAAAACAAAACACGCCAACGGTAACTAATCAGGTTGGCCATCCGCGATGGGTCATTTGCTCTTCCGTGGATGGTCGAAATGAGTGAAAACAAGATGATCGTATTGACCATGCCGAAAGGATACTTCGATTATACCTGATAGTGAGTCTGACGTTATCACAACACTCAGACTGGCCATAAAATAAGATTCTCTCTGACTATGCCGAAAAAAATCTGAAAGGCTTTTTAGACCATCCAGAAGAATGGACTGGCTCTCTAAATTTTGCCCCCCAACTTTGACCATACATTTTTCTCCGTGATGCGGCAAACATCATGGCGGAACAGCGAAATATTTCGCCAGCCCCGGCATTGACAAAAATCAACTTTATATGGGCACATTATTTTTGTTTTAATTTGTTTAAATCTATGAAACCAACTTCAACCCCTAAAAACAACCCCCTGTGAGACGAATGACATAGCAGGGCAAGCGACATATTTCGTCAGCCAGTCCCGACATTGTCCAAAATCTACTTTATATGGGCCTAATGTTTTCATCCTAATTTTGTTTGAATTTGTGCAGCAAGCTTCAACCCTTCAAATCTACCCCCCATGGGGCAAACATCATGGCGGGATAAGCGGAATATTTCGCCAGCCCCGACATTGTCCACAATGAACTTTATACGGGCCTAATCTTCTCATCATTATTTGTTTAAATTTGTGCAACAAATTTCAACCCTTAAAAACTAACCTCTATGCGGTAAAGATCATGGCGGTGCCAGCGAAATATTTTGCCAGCCAGCCCCGACATTGTCCAAAATAAACTCTATATAGGCCTAATATTTTCGTCTTAATTTTTTTGAATTTGTGCAACAAACCTTAACCCTTAAAAACAAACCCATTATGCGGAAAACATCATAGCGGGCCAGCAAAATATTTAGAAATGATTACCGCATAGCGGGTAGTTTATAAGGGTTAAAGTTAATTGCAAAAATTTGAAAAATATTAAGACTGAAATATATGGCCAATATAAAATTTATTTTAGACATTGTCGGGGCTGGGAAAATATTTCGCCGGCCCCGCACTGATGTTTGCCTCACAGAGGGTAGTTCTTAGGGGTTGCAGTTTGTTGCACATATTTGAACAAATTAAGGCGAAAATATTAGACCCATATAAAGTTCATTTTGGACATTGTCAGGGCTGGCGAAATATTTTTCTGGCCCCGCCATGAGGTTTGCTGCATAGGGGGTAGTTTTTAAGGGTTGCAGTTTTGTCAAAAATTTCAACAAATTGAGACGATAATATATATCCAGTCGCCAGTAACACTTCTGTGTGCACTAATAGGTCTCCGAGATTACACTTTCTCAGAAGGTCAAAAAGAGTCCCCTGATTCCGAATATCTTGAGTAAGTTTTCGAAATCTGGGTTAATTTTTGTTTAATAGTATATTGTGTATCAAGGGCGTAAAGAAGCCTATTTTGACGAGTGTGAACTTGCCGCCCGAGCTAAGCGAGGCCGGCAGTCGCACGAGGCAAAATAGCCGTACGCCCTTGATACACACCATACTTTTTGTCCTACCCTTCTTGAAAACAAGCATTTTAAGCAGATAGAGGATGTTTGGTGTACTTGAGAATTTTAGATTATAAGTGAAAGAAAGAAATAGCGTACTTTGCAGAAGGTAGACTGTGGGGTCCAGCGATACAATTTTTTAAAGATAAAGATAATTATGTGTAGCGGGCGTAAAGTTTTATGTAGCGGACGTAAAGTGTTATATAGCGGGCGTAAAGTGTTTTGTAGCGGGCGTAAAGTTTCATGTTGGCCCGGCTGGAAGCGGCCACATTACGCCTGCCTCACGTGCATGCAATGGCGCGTTTTCAAGGGAGGTCAGACAAAAACAATTTTCTTAAACAATTTCATTATTTATTCACAAAAAAAATTCTAAAATCATTTTTAGCATTCGTGAGAAAAATTCAAACTTTTTTGTGCCTTGCACTTTTTTCGTACGAAAAAAACTGTTTGCAATGTACAGCGTTATGGACGAATCATTTTTTAACAAAATTGCCATATTCGCACAGAGCTACCTCAGCATCTATTCACAGAAAAATTTAAAACTTGTACACTATCTACGAGTATATAGAGGATAGATCTCGTGAGAAAAAAAAGAAATCTTCCGATTGAATAAAAAATTCTTTCCTTAAATTGTTGTCAAAAAGTTGCTATTTTTAAGAGAAAATCGTTTAGAATCTCCATTTATTATTAAAAAATCATCCAGAGCAACCAGTGTCATAATTTTGCTTAAAATCGTTTCGAAACCTTTATCTTGCATTAATAACATAATCTATTGTTCATAATCTCTCTTGCTAAATTGTTTATAACAATTGATATAAATCATGACCCTCAATACCCACAAATGACTTAAATTTTTTTTATTAATTCTTGACACATGATTAAACTTTTCAGTCTGTTGATTTTTTTTCGTACGTCGAGCCATTATTTATTCTCGGCCTTATTAACAATATATTTTTTATAAATATAAGCTCCCCGAAAAGCCACAATTTTCAAATTATATGCGATTACCTTTTTTATATTTTTAATTTTACCGTAAACAATAAGATTATCTTGGGTAGCATTTTCTATACCTGCGCCTTATTGTTTATAACAATTGTCACTAACAAAAACGCTTACTTCAAAAAATGTATTTTTTCTTAATTTTGTTATTAATCTATGGCACAAAATAAAACTTTTCTCTCCCGTGATATTTTATCGTGCAATAAGCCATTATTTATTTATTATATTATTGTGTAAACATTATTTATAAACAATGTATTTTTTATAAATATACGCTCCCCTAAAAGCCACAATTTTCAATTTATTGACGATTACCTGTTGGTTGAACGAAAAAATGTTGTCAATGTTTATTCATTCAATGTGAAACTAGTAAAAAAATTGTTTAAACAAAAACAAATTGAAACAAAATGAAAAATTACTTTTTTTGTTTAAATAGCTGTTTTTTCCTAATTATTCGTTTTGAAAATTTCAAAAAGGGTTTTGAAGAAAAATTTGTGTACCATCCAACTCCTGTTGATACTGTTTCATTGTTTTGCAAAATTATAATCATTTTTGAGATTGAATTTAGGACATTTGAAAAAATTCAAATTTCATAAAAATACAGAAAAAGAGAATAAAATATTTTCTTAAAAGAACAAATATTAATAGTTTAATCAAATAATGATAGAGTTATTATACAAAAATTTGTAGTGAAAAATACTCCACTTTGTACAAAATTAACCGTTTCGGTTAAAAATTTATGTTTTTGGTTGCAAAGTCAACTATTTGGCTAAAAATTAATCTACTTCGTAGAAAATCCAACAATCTTGTCAAGTCTTTTTTTTAAGAGTTCTACTGTTTTGTTAAAAATTCTTCATTTTGGATTAAAAATGCAAATGCTCAGATGAAAATTCATCTTTATTTATTTAAACATTGAACTGCTTGGTCAAAATTGCATGTATTTTTTTGAAAATTAATATTTTTTGGTAAAAAATTAATCTTTCCGTATGAAAATGTATGTTTTTTTAAAACTCAGTTCCTTGCTTTAATCTTAATCTACTTTGTAGAAAATAAATTTTCCCGCTTGAAATTCGTCTTTTTGGGGTCTTTTTTTGACAAACAACTTTCTACTATTTTGTTGAAAGTTTGTCTTTTTTGGTGACTCCAACTGTTTTTTTTAATGAAAAATTTAAATCTGTTTTAGCTGAAATATCCATTATTATAATTTTCATTCAAAATCCACCTCTTTTGGTTAAAAAGCTGTGCTAAAAATTATTGTTTTTTTGTTGAATATTTAGTTTTCAACTGAAAATTCAACTATTTAATATTTGGCCAAAAAATTTTTTTTTCAAACCATTTTTTTTCAAAAAAATTGTTTGTTTCAAAAGTTTTCTTCCAAAAATTTGGTTTCAAAATTTTTTTCAACAATTTTTTCTAAACAATTTCTTTTTTCAAACAATTTTTTTCCAAAAATGTTTTTTTAACAAATTCCTTTTTTTCACAAATTTTCTTCATTATATTGTTTTTACATTCCTTTCCGAAATTGCTTTTTTCATACAATTTTTTCTTTAAACTTGTTTAAAAAAAATTTTTTTTACAACATTTTTTTTACATCATTTTTTTCATAAAATTTGTTTAAATCATTTTTTTTACAAATTTTTTTTTACAAAACTAGAAAATATTTTGTTTTAAGATTCTGTTAAGATTTAACCTAAAGTCTTAATAGACTACGAAACCCTTCCTGGTAGGCGCCTACTCTGACTAATTTTTTTTAAATAGTCGTTTGTATTATAAATATTTTCTAAAGATTTGACCAAAAGACAATTCTTTCATAATTTACTTAATTGAAAGAATGGTTGAAACTTGAAGAATGTATTGAATAAAAAAAATTCTGGAAGCTTGGAAAGACGAGATATGAAACTTAATATGAAAATCTTATTAGGAGGACAGCGTACAAGGTCTGTTCAATGATATGCGTAATTGAACATATTTTTTCCGGCTTGAAAGCTATTGTCATTCTTCTTCCAGGTAGTCTCCAGGGATTGAAAATTTTCATCATTCTGTAGGTTTTCCGGGTCATATTCGACGATAGGGATGAGTATATATAGCAATGAATATGTTTCAAATTTCACATTGTTTACAAAATCTACATGAAAATATGAAGAACCTTATCAGCACTGTTCTTCTTCCTTTCGTGATTTTGCTCAAATTTGATGGTAAGTGTTCTCAATATAATTAACGAGTTATCAAATTTTTAAGTTTTTCATTTATAAGCTCGAAAATATTTAATTTTTAAATGTATGTTCTCTAAATGTTCAATACCAGATATTGTTTTCTTTCTACGGCATTTGCTAATTATTTATTTAATTTCAAACACTTAAAATTTTAAGTTGCTTAATTTTGGCCTCAATGAAATTAAAATTACTTCGTATTTAATTCCTAACTTTGAACATTTGTATTGTAATTTTTTTCCTCTTCCATCGAAATTATCTCAATACTGAATATTTTTCTAATATTTTTCTAATATTTTTCCTAACGAAGAAAGTCGCAAAAATCGCCCTCAGCAAGTGTACCCATTAAGGATGGTCCTCAAATGCGTATCTAGAGTCCCCGAAGATTTCTTGTTTAAAGCACAACAAAAATCGTGGATGAACCAAATTCTTAAATCAGAAAAAGCAAACATCTTTGACGAAACAAATTTGGAAAATCGTCCTAATTCAGTGTGCCCCTTGAGGCCGATCTTAAAATGCGTTTTCGGACCTTCCGAACAACATATGAATAAATTTCTTACATTGTAGATGAGAAAAACTTTTGGGACCAAAAAAAAAACTCTTTTTCAGTGATCCAACGTATTTCAAACTCAATTTTAAACAATGTTATTTTCCGTTTTTTGTTAGTACACAATTTTAAATAGTTTTAATTTTACTTTTTTTTTTTTGAAACTACTCTGTTTATGAGTTGGTCCTTCTATTTATTATACATACGTGGCAAACATCAGAGAGGTATTGCAATTAATACTATCTGGTTTAGTTTATTATTATTAAGATTACTTTCAATTCACATTTAATTTACTTGAGGTCTTTTAACTTCATTGAAATCATTTGAATTCCTCGGGAATCCCTGAATTCTCTAAACTCTTTGAAGTTCTCTAATTCCCTAAATTCTCTGAACATCTTTAATTCCATTAATTTCTTGTATGTTTCCAATTGTCTAAATTCCTTGAATTCCTCTCATGCTCTGGAAACCCGTAAATTTCTGAATTCCCTGAAATTCTAGAGTTCGCTGAAATCCTTGAATAACTTGAATTCTCTCAATTCATTAAATTATCTAAATTACTTAAATTTGTTTAACTTCTTGAATTTCCCAAATGCTCAGAAATCCTTGTATTCCATTAATATCCTAAATTAAACTTTTAAGTTTCGTCAATTCTTTGATTTCCTTGAAATACCTGAACTTCTCTACATTCCCTAAAATATTTTCCCTCCAATATTCTAAATTCTCTAAAATCCTGAAAAATCATTAAATTCCTTGAATTATCTGAAACCCCTAAAATTCTCGGACTGTATGAATTTCTGAAATTCTTTGAATTCCATGAAGTTTCTGAAATCCTTGAATATTCTGGATTCCCTGACGTTCATTGAGTTTTCTGTAATTTCTAAATTCTTGGAATTTCCTGAATTCCTGGAATATTCTGAACTCTCTGTATTCCCTGAATTCAGACAATTTCCAGAATGCTCTGCAATCTCTGAATTTATTGAATTCTCCTGAATCCTTCTGCACCCTTTGTCTCATTTTAAACTCCTTGAAACTCACGGAATTATTTAGAATTCAGGCAGTCCCTCGAATTCAAGGAATTCAAATAATTGAGAAAATTGCATGAATTTCAAAACGCTAGTAATGAAAGGAATTTAGACGAATTCAAGTGAGTAATTAAGTTAAAATAATGCAGAAGGATTTCAAATTTTAAATGTATTCCAATCAGTTCCAAAACTGTACAAATAATAATAATTTTAAATGTGTAATGTACAAACTAGAGAGTACCCGCACAGCACAAAATTCTCCCTGAACTTTTTTGGAACATTCCAATAAAAGCTTCGGAAAATTCCAAAAAATTTTCCAGGAAGGTTCCCGGAAGTAGGCAAATGTCCGCGTATCAAAGAAGATGCCAAAGAAAGATTTCGGAAATGTTCCTAAAAAATATTCGCATTATATTAATTATTTTTATAAAATGCGAAAATTTTTCACGAACATTCCGCGAAGGTTCCTGGCAGTAAGTAATTGTCCGTACATCAAGGAATGTTCCCAAGGAAGCTTCCGGGAATGTTCGTGGCAAATGTTCGCATTATAAATTTTATTAATTTAATGAATTAAATTCCTTACTCGCATTCCCGGAATCTTTCTTGGGAATCGTCCTGGATATGCGGGCATTTATCTACTTCCGGGAACCTTCCTGGTACATATTTCGGGGTCCTCCGAAACTTACATTGGAATGATCGGAGAAACTTTTGTGCTACTTGGGTATTAGTTACTAAACCTGTCTGCTTTAACATGGACTTCGCGAATTGTTTCATATTCAGTGTTTCCATTTAGAATTGCTAAGTGTTTAATTTTGAGATCGATATTTAATTTTTGCAGAATTACAAATCTTTATTTTTTTTACAGAATTGAATGCTGCGGAAAATAAGGCAATGAGTTCAGGTTACGGTTGGGAGCGCGAGGGGTTACGCCGCAGGGCCCTGGGCTCGCGTGAGACCGGGCGAGTTAGCGTTCCCCCGGTAAATCGCCGCATCGGGCTTCCTGAAACAACAGTAGTGGAGTCATATTTTTTTAAGCATGACGTTCGTTTGCAAGTAGCTGGAGAAACAGTAGTGCATGCTAGCTTTGCGAAAAATACTCTTCCTGATAGCCCCGATTATCATAAACAACATAATTATATAATTCGTCTTGGTAAAATAGAAGGCTTTACAGTGGTTATCTATGTAAGGCCAGATGGAACACTTATGGGAATCCGACCACCGAATCCACAGAGTAAGGGTCCATCCATAAATTACGTAACAGATATTTTGCCAATTTTTTACCCCTCTCCTCCTCTATGTAAAGAATACGATACCAACACAGGAAATCAAACAAAGCAACTATACACCATTCCAAAAGTAGAATGTGTAAATGATGCCTCATGTAGTAAAGAAATATTGATCAAACACTTAATTTTTTCGGTCCTTTTTATTTACTAGTACATATTTCGAACTATTTGATGTTGAATATGCATTTTTCTAGATTGTTCGATAAGCCATATGTGACCTAAAATAACAAAAACTTCTTACAGAACGATTGCGATCCGAATAAGCGCTAACAAAATATTAAATAAAAGGCAATAATTAAAGCCCTGAACTAAAGGTTTTAGATATTTTTACTTCCTGCTTAATATGTTGTCAGATCTAGAAAAGTAGATCATTAAATCTATTTGTGTGTTTAGAAACTAGTATACAGCCCGATAAACTTAAAATTTTTTTATGATTTTGGGAGTGGTAGTATTTTCAATCCCGCGATTTTACATAAAATTTGATGATTTTCTTCAAAATTCCTTGAAATCCCTCGGAATATTGAAATTCTGGAGAATTCATTAAAATATTTCATTGAGAAATCCCATAAAATTACTAAAATCCTAGAAAATTTTATACATTTTTTTGAAATCCATTCAAAATCCTTAGAATGTTTTGAAATGTCCTAAAACATCATAACTCCCATAAAATCCTTCAAGACATTCGGAAATTCTGGGAAATTCTTCATAGATTTTAAAAAACAACTTTTAATTTTGACATGGATTTTAATCTTTTTAAATTCATTAATCCTTAGTTTCTTTTCAAGCTAGAGACATTATGGAACCTACTCGGACAACATGGCTTCTCTCTTATGATACTGAATGGTTTAAAGTCAAGGTGAATCCAGATCCTAAAGTAGAACAAGACCCCGCCCTAGGAATTGAGCTCTTGTCTGGAAATTCAATTCAACCAACTGACACAGTCGGGAAAGTTACTTATGCTTGGATCATTTTTCATGTATACAGAGTGAGCCCTCGTGCAAAAATTACGGGAGCTACACTTGCCAAGCATGGGCCTCTAGGACTTCGTGCTCCACCTACAATATCCTAATTAATAATTGCATCAAGATTAATATATACATAAGATAAACAACTAATATATGAAAAATGGTGTATAATTTTCGCGATGTATATTCTTGAATAAAAACATGATAAACTAAACATTACTCTTATAGTTGTTAGGTTATTGAACAGCAAAAGTAAATGTTCACTGACGTGTTCAATCTTGCTCTCATACTACTTGAGTTTTTTTAGAACACGCCTACGACAAATTTAGTAAATTGATTGTTAAGACTGTAACATTATTCTATTCTTTAATTCTAATTATGAATATATACCATTAAGCCATTTCCCTTTCAGGGTAGGCGTGACATTACCCGATTCGGGTAGTGTTTCTAGGTGGATAGTTCTTGTAGTTATAAATAACTACAAGTGTGGGCTCACCACACCCACGATGTGCCAACAGCACTAAGTATTCTTGAATGGTCACCCATCCAAGTACTAACCGCGTCCAACGCTGCTTCACTTCAGTGATCTGACGAGAACTGGGTTTTTCAGCGTGGTATGGCCATCATGAGAAATAATCCCAAAATCATGAGAATTTTTAAATTGTGACGTTTTTCTTTCATGTGAGAGCTTTAAATCCATTCTTTAGATACCTCAGGCCTTAAGGACAGTTTTTATCGTTATTCTTTTGGTTTTTACTGCTAGCTTTACTGTAATTTTTCTATTTCTGGCGCATGAAAACTTGAGAACAACCCTCCTAATTAATTAATTTGATTTTATTTCTAGATTTATTTATATCAAGTTTTCCCTCTCGTGATTATATTTCACGGGAAACAGGATTGCTCGACAATTTACTGTGTCCTGTTCAAGAAATTGGCCCCGAGTATGCACGTCGGTTCCAAACTTGAGAGGACGATAAACCTGAATCGAATTAAATTATTACCAACAGAAACTTTATCTGTTAATTGAGGTTTTCAACCAAGAAATTTTTAGAAATATAATTCGACGCCTCCATTCAATATGAGTCTATGTGCTGACAGCGCCGTGTATGAGACTATGCGCTGTGTATAAGCATAGGGAATAGTCTCATACAGAGCGCTGTTAGCACATAGACTCATATTGAATGGAGGCGTCGAATTATCCTCAAACTCTGGATCTAAGATAGCCCTTAATTGAAATGTCCTCATACTTATGAATTTTCTCCAAAAATCAAGATTATTACAAAAAATTGTGGGATCACAGAAGCGAAGTTCGAATTGTCACCGTTTTGTCAATTTTTATTTTTGTCTTCGGGATTTCTATCAATCACACCTGAATAGGCCATTGTTCAGTTCGCATTATTCCCTAACATATTATTTTAGTTTCCTGAAACATTTGGCGATCGCGAATTTTAGCAATGCGCTCGTTTTTAATTAAGAATTCCTGCTAATTTTCCCTCTAATGAGAAGAACTGAGGACTAGATTATTACTGAATTTATTAAATGAGACGCCATTCCGTGCAAACTTAGGTGCAAGATTTGTCCTCCAGAATGTTGTCTTATTTTCCTAATTGTTTGTGAATTGATCAATTTAAGTAATTTGAAACCACGAATTTTTCTAGTGACTTTCATTAAAATCCAAATAAAAGTTTTTCCACCTTTCAAAAGCCATGCTAATTTTGATTAGAAAAGATTCATGGTTCCATGCTGGGAATTTTACTAATTCCTAAGAACGCCAAAAATCTTTTTATCAAAATTATTGATCAACTATTTACAATAGTTTTTCTTTTTCTTGTGTTTGTAATTTCCCAATTATCACTGGTAGAGCTCCCGTATGGAAACGGATTGAAAGACCAATTACAAATTGATTGAGCTTGCAAAACACATCACTAATAGTTATTCAAATTGTTACGCCCTCAAAATCCTCATTGTTACTTGAACAAACTAATTCAGAGCGGCTTTACTGGCATTCTTGAGCTCCCGTATGGAAACGGGTTGAAGAAGAATAAGCGATCTCACTGATCTCCAGTTTGGCTCTGATCCAGTCAGTACTTGACAGGTTTAGATTGTGGCAGACTTTTGAAAGTTTAATTTAATAATAATTTATAAGGTTCCTCATTTGGTAACCTGGAAAGCAGTTCCTGTTCATTCACAGTTCTCCTTCTAGTTAGTACCTGCAGCTTAATCGTGAGTCCTTTTGATCAAAAACGGAATTCCTCGATCGTATGTGATCTCCAGAGTCAAACGCTTAAAACAGTGTTCCCTTGAACCAGCGAGCGCAGACTGGCGATTCGACTGATCCTTGGTCATCACGAAGGTCCCGTCGTCGCGGGTCCTCGTACCCCTTCTCTCCAAGGTGGTTGCGCACGCAACCGCAGCTGTTTCGAGTAGCGGTACACATGACCTATATAACTCTTTCGCGCAGGAATTCGCAAGTCGCTCAGTAGCGTACTTATTTTCTATTTCGCCCGCTTTTGAGTATTATTTGTAGATATAAAATATTTTTTTCATACTGAACCGTTTCAAGATGTGTGTAGATAATTACCGTCAGTAGTGTACACTAAAATTCTGAGTGAAGCTTTATACATGATATTCTTTCAATTCTAATGCTTTTATTAATAACTTAGTATTCAGTTTGAAACACTTAGAATTTGAAGTTGCTGAATTAGCAAGCCATCAAAATCAAAATTGATTAGTATCTATTACCCAAATTTACAAATTTTTATTTAATTTTTTATCGGGTTTATCTACAATTTCTCAATCTTGGACTATGAACATTTCCCCGATATTAACATTTGTGAACGTCTTCTGTTTGAGATTATTCAGGTTGTTGTATGTGAAGTCATACATTGAAGAATTATTATTATTGTGGTTTACAAATGTGCAATAAACGAATGTTTCCAATTTTTTTAAGTATTGTTCAATTTTGGTTACTACAGTAAGAAAATTGTATACTCTTTATTCTTTTTTCTAATAATATTTCATTATTCATTTTCAAATGGTTCTACACTTAAAATCATACTATTTAAATTTTTTATTTAAATTCTCTCTTTACTAACATTCCTGTAGATTTGTTTCTTAATAGTATTGAAAAAAGATGGTTTTATATTAAGAAAGTTACTGACTTACCTTTAAATAAATTGAAAGAAGGAATTAAATTGCTAATGGATAACACCTATTTTCAATTTAATAATATTTATTATAGACAAACTTTTGGTACTCCCATGGGTTCTCCTATTTCAAACAATTTAACTGATATGGTTATGAAAGATTTAGAATCCGAGATTTTTAATAAACTAGACTTTCGAATCCTTTCCTACTTTCGTTATATAGATGACACATTTTTAATTATTCCTGAAGATAAAATGGAAGTTAGTATAAAAACTTTTAATTCAATTCATAAAAGATCACAATTTACGCACGAAATAGAAAACAATAATACTATTAACTTTCTAAATAGTAGCATTATCAAAAATGATAATGGTACCATCTCTACTAATTGGTTTCGCAAATCAACACATTCTGGTCGTTTGCTTAATTTTCTATCAAAACATCCATTCCAACAAAAAATAGCCATCATGAAGAACTAAGTTGATTCTGAATTTTTAGGGATAAAACCTTATTTAATCGACTTCTTCCAAAACATTTATTAAAATTATTGTATACAAAAATGACGTTTCCAAATCAGACCGATTCCCTCATCAGATTATCTGTTATAAAAATTGAATAATTAGATACATGTAATGTTATTTAAGAAAATATATAAACATAAATAACGGAATGGTAAATTATAATACCTTTAATATTTCGCAGGTAGTCGGTTAATATTTTGAAATATAAATAGTAGGTGAAATCGGGGAAATTTTTCTCTAAAAAAAAAAAAAAAAGCAAAGGCTCTTTTTGTGATTTTCTTGATGTAAAACTTCACTCACATCCCAAAGAAAAAAGTGAGAAATATTATTATTAGTATTATTACGTAAGTGGTCGTTGAGAACATTATTGTAGTTTAATCTAAGATCTTCTGGTGTTCTTTACGTCTAATGTGTAAAGGTCTTTTAGTTTGCCCAATATAGCATTTGCCACAATTACAAAAGAAGCGGTAAAAAACGTTAGTCTTTTCTGAGATTTCTAATTGTTCTTTGCCTAATTTTACTATTTCATCAAGTTTAGAATTAATACTGAAGGTGGTGCTAATTTAATAAGTTTTTAAAAGTCTTTTAATATTTTCACAAATGTTACCATAGTATGGGATAGTGATATTGCTTTAAGGATCAAATTCTTTTTTAATAGTGTTATTAGACTTATTAATTCTGTTTCTGTTATTAAGTTCTTTTAATCTGTTACCAATTTGTTTATCGATAATATTTAGTGGAAAGTTATTCAAGAGAAGAAAATGTTTTACAATTTTTAAGTTATCATTATGAAATTTTGTATCAGAAAGTAGAATAGCAGAATCAACTTATGAAAAGAATTTTTGTGATGTAAATATTCTTGATTTAACGTCTGGGAATAACAATTTAGAATTTTTAAGGAAAAAACTTATTTAGTCGACTTCTTTCAGACCATTTATTAAAATTATTGTATACAAAAATTACGTTTCGGAATCAGACCGATTCCCTCATCAGATTATCTGTTATAAAAATTGAATAATTAGATACATGTAATGTTATTTAAGAAAATATATAAACATAAATAACGGAATGGTAAAGTATAATACCTTTAATATTTCGCAGATAGTCGGTTAATATTTGGAAATATAAATAGTAGGTGAAATCGGGGAAATTTTTCTCTCTCAAAAAAAAAATGTATTAAAATAGTCATTCTCAATATAACTATAGTGC
>CAKNYM010038849.1:0-12297 GCA_932195095.1 Andricus curvator | reverse complement strand
TTTTCCTCAGAAAACTTCTCATCAGAAAATTTTTATCTCAATTTGTATTGTTATTGTTGTTATTGAAGCCTGTATCGTTTTTGCGATTTGCGAAAAAAAATTTCCTCAGAAAACTTCTCATCATAAATTTTTCTCTCGTATTTTGTATTGTTATTGTTGTTATTGAAGTCTACAGCGTAATAATTATTTTCGAAAAAAAATTTTCATCAGACAATTTTCTCTCGAATTTTGTATTATTATTGTTGTTATTGAAGCCTATAGCATTTTTGTGATTTTCGAAAAAACTTTAGCTTCAGAAAATTTTTTATCTCAATTTTCTCTCGAATTTTGTATTGTTTTTGGTGTTATTGAAGCCTATAGCGTTTTTGCGATTTTCGAACAAATTTTTTTCTTCAGCAAATTTTTCATCAGAAAATTTTCTTTGTTATTTGTAGACGTTTTTTTTCTCAGAAAATTCTTCCTCAGAAAATTTGTTGTCGAAATTTTTAATGTTATTGTTGTTATCGAAACCTATAGCGTTTTTGTCATTTTTAGACATTTTTTTTCTCAGAAAATTCTTCCTCAGAAAATTTGTTGTCGAAATTTTCAATGTTATTGTTGTTATTGAAGTCTACAGCATTTTTGTAATTTTTGAAAATTTTTTTTCTCGGAAAATTTTTCCTCAGAAAATTTACCATCGAAATTTTTAATGTTATTGTTGTTATTGAAGCCTATAGCGTTTTTGTGATTTTTGTGAAAAATTATCTCAGAAATTTTTTCCTCAGGAAATTTACTATCGAAATTTTAATCGTTTTTGTTGTTATCGAAGCCTATAGCGTTTTTGTGATTTAAAAAAAAAACCTTCTGAGAAAATTTTTCCTCAGGAACTTACTATCGAAATTTTTAATCTTATTGTAGTTATTGAAACGTTTTTGTGATTTTTTAAAAAAAATTTTTCTCAGGAAATTTACTATGGAAATTGTTAATGTTATTGTGTTTATCAAAGCCTTTTATTATTATTATTTTAATAATTATTAATATTATTTATTATTATTTTGTCGAAGCCTATAGCGTTTTTGTAATTTTTGAAAAATGTTTTTGTCAGAAAATTTACTATCGAAATTTGTAATGTCATTGTTGTTATTGAAGCGTTTTTCTTATTTCTGAAAATTTTTTTCTCAGAAAATGTTTCCTCCGAAAATTTACTATCGAAATTATTGATGCTATTGTTCTTATCAAAGCCTATAGAATTTTTGTCATTTTTGAAATTTTTTTTCTGAGAAAATTTTTCCTCCGAAAATTTACTATCGAAATTTTTGATGTTATTGTTCTTATCAAAGCCTATAGCATTTTTGTCATTTTGGAAATTTTTTTTTCTGAGAAAATTTTTCCTCAGAAAATTTACTATCGAATTTTTAAATGTTATTGTTGTTATTGAAGCCTATAGCGGTTTTGTCATTTTTGTAAAGAATTTTACTCAGAAAATTTTTCCTCAGGAAATTTACTATCTTAATTTTTAATGTTATAGTTGTTATCGAAGCCTATAGCGTTTTTGTCATTTTTAGAAATTTTTTCCTCAGAAAATTTGCGATCGAAATTTTTAATTTTGTTGTTGTTATTGAATCCTATAGCGTTTTTGGGATTTTTGTAAAAAAATTTTCTCTGAAAATTTTTCCTTAGGAAATTTGCTATCTAAATTTTTCTTGTTATAGTTGTTATCGAAGCCTATAGCGTTTTTGTCATTATTGAAAATTTTTTTTCGCAGAAAATGTACTATCGAAACTATTAATGTTATTGTTGTTATCGAAGCCTATAGCGTTTTTGTCATTTTTAGACATTTTTTTCTCAGAAAATTCTTCCTCAGAAAATTTATTGTCGAAATTTTTAATGTTATTGTTGTTATTGAAGCCTATTTAAGCCTATATAAGCGTTTTTGTCATTTTTGAAAATTTGTTTCCTCAGAAAATTTACTATCAAAACTATTAATGTTATTGTTGTTATCGAAACCTATAGCGTTTTTGTCATTTATAGACATTTTTTTCTCAGAAAATTCTTCCTCAGAAAATTTGTTGTCGAAATTTTTAATGTTATTGTTGTTATTGAAGTCTATAGCGTTTTTGTAATTTTTGAAAGTTTGTTTTCTCGGAAAATTTTTCCTCAAAAAATTTACCATCGAAATTTTTAATGTTATTGTTGTTATTGAAGCCTATAGCGTTTTTGTGATTTTTGTAAAAAATTATCTCAGAAATTTTTTCCTCAGGAAATTTACGATCGAAATTTTAATTGTTTTTGTTGTTATCGAAGCCTTTAGCGTTTTTGTGATTAAAAAAAAAAACCTTCTGAGAAAATTTTTCCTCAGGAAATTTACTATGGAAATTTTTAATCTTATTGTAGTTATTGAAACGTTTTTGTGATTTTTGTAAAAAAATGTTCTCAGAAAATTTACTATGGAAATTGTTAATGTTATTGTTTTTATCAAAGCCTTTTATTATTATTGTTTTAATAATTATTAATATTATTTATTATTATTTTGTCGAAGCCTATAGCGTTTTTGTCATTTTTGAAAAATGTGTTTTTCAGGAAATTTACTATCGAAATTATTGATGCTATTGTTCTTATCAAAGCCTGTAGAATTTTTGTCCTTTTTAGACATTTTTTTCTCAGAAAATTCTTCCTCAGAAAATTTATTGTCGAAATTTTTAATGTTATTGTTGTTATTGAAGTCTATAGCGTTTTTGGGATTTTTGAAAAAAAGTTCCGCAGGAAATTTACTATCGAAATTTTTAATGTTCTTGTTGTTATTGAAGCCTATAGCGTTTTTGTGATTTTTGAAAAAAAATCATTCTGAGAAAATTTTTCCTCAGGCAATTTACTATGGAAATTTTTGATATTATTTTAGTTATTGAAGCTTTTTTGTGATTTTTGTAAAAAAAATTTATCTGGAAATTTACTATGGCAATTTGTAATTACATTGTTTTTATCAAACCCTATAGCTTTTTTGTCATTTTTGAAAATTTTTTTTCTCCGAAAATTTTTCCTCAGGAAATTTACTATCGAAATTTTTAATGTTTTTGTTGTTATCGAAGCCTATAGCGTTTTTGTCATTTTTGAAAATTTGTTTCCTCAGAAAATTTACTATCAAAACTATTAACGTTATTGTTGTTATCGAAGCCTATAGCGTTTTTGTCATTTTTAGACATTTTTTTTTTCTCAGAAAATTCTTCCTCAGAAAATTTACCATCTAAATTTTTAATGTTATTGTTGTTATTGAAGTCTATAGCGTTTTTGGGATTTTTGAAAAAAATTTCCTCAGGAAATTTACTATCGAAATTTGTAATGTTATTGTTGTTATCGAAGCCTATAGCGTTTTTGTCGTTTAAAATTTTTTTTTTCAGAAAATTTACTATCGAAATTTTTAATGTTATTGTTGTTATCGAAGCCTATAGCTTCGTGTTCAGCGCTCCAAAATACGTAAAATATCACGCCTGATCTGTTTCCAGATAATTTTAATGCCAAGGGTAATTTATACCCAGAGAAGTTGATTTACTAGGGAATTTTCCGCATCTAGGGGAAAATCCTGACGAGCTGAGGAAAAACTGATACAGATTCGTGTTGAGCGCCCCAAAATACGTATAGATACCATACTCTCATCTCTAGCACAATCCGCTATTTTTGTGGGCCTGTGTAATATATTTAAAAAAAGATTTTTAAACTCCGTACTAAAAGGACGGAAAATAATTCGGCAATCAGAAAGAGATGGAAATGGGTAAGGGGTACGGAAGATTACGCATTAGTGCTAGTGAGTACGAATATAATGATGCAAGTAACACTGAAAATGGCTTGTGGAATAATAATAATATAATAATCTTACTAAAATTAAAAATATGTGGCGTAAATATTAATCTCTTTATCATATGAATTGCGAGATTCAATATTTAGGCCGCACGCTTTTATTTTTAGCCAGATTATTATTATGATGTGTATTATTATTATTCCTGCTCGGTGGGTTCCTGTCACCACTACGTAGCGCGTCCTCAGGTTGCGGATAGAGGAACGGCCCGTGAGGCTGAACAGCCCCTAAGGTTAACTGCGAATACAAGAATATGCAGTCGCGGACAGCCGATAGGAACCAGTCGTGGGTGTGGTGAGCTTGCACTGATGGAAAATAGGTACACGACAGCCATGGCTTGGGGGGACTCACCCATTCGCGTTCATACGCAATGGGTGGGTTCTGGCAGGCCGAGGTGCAGCGTGTATCGACCTAGAAACCCTACCCGAACCAAAACTAAAAATCTTGTAAGGGAAAAACCCTGCTGCCCCATTGGACACCGCAGCGATGACACTGCCCGCAAGCGATGTGTGGAATGATTCGCCTGCACAGGGTCAAAGGGGTATTGATGCCAGTAGGCGCGCTGCCTTACAGGGGGATGTTAGGATACGAGGATGAAACTGTAATGTGTCTGACGACAAGTTGACACGGTCCTTGTCAAAGTCGGAAAGCTCCCATACTTAGACCCAGAGAGGTATGGGGGTTATCACTTCTGGGACGGTGGACTCACTTACGATCGGAATAGGATCCTAACGTGCGGATTTTCACGAAATTACCATGGCTAACCATGGATTTAGCGAACTCATTGAGATAGCAAACAAATACGATACTGACTTAATAGCACTTCAAGTAACCTGCTGGCCGGGCGATTACGCGTCAATTTCTAAGGATAACTATACTTTTCACTATGGGGAGCTAAGGGGCGCACACTGGGGACCCGTTTTGCTCATTAATAAACGAATTTCGCAAGCGGTTATCAACATGCAATTCATTAACGATCGGTTATCATATATTGTACTAAAGGGTAATTTCAGCAAACAGGTGTTAATCAACGTGCACTGCCCCACCGAAGACAAAGACGAAGACTCTAAGGATCTTTTTTATGAAACAATCGAACAGGTTTTTGACAATTTCTCAACGTATGACGCAAAAATAGTATTGGGAGATTAAAAACGCGAAAATTGGAAAACATCCGATGTATAGGCCTACAATAGGGTCGGAAAGTTTGCATGACGTCAGCAATGATAATGGGACTAGAGTAATAAACTTTGCAGCTTCAAAGAACCTCGTTGTGCAAAGCACATTTTTCATGCATAAAAATATACATAAGGCCACCTGGACGTCACCAGATGGTAACACTCACAATCAGATTGATCACGTTCTAATTGACAGAAGACGTCATACAAACATTCTCGATATAAGATCGTACAGGGGAGCGGATTTAAATTCCGACCACTTTCTCGTGATAGTAAAACTAAGATCCAGGCTAGCGTTAAGTTAGAAAACAAGGCGCACAGAGCCAACAGTTCGTTTCAATATAGATAAGTTTAAAACACCAACAGAAATATTAAATTATCAAGTTGAGATTTCTAATAGTTTCGACGTTCTCCAAGAACAGAGAGACGATAACTATAATCACGTGGAGGACTCGGAAACCCTGTGGAGCAATATGAAAAAGGCGATAAAGACAGCCGCGAAACTTACTATATGTTTAAAAAAAGTAACCAAAAGCAAACCATGGTTTGAGGAAGAGTACGAACTCTGGTTTGAAAAATGTCGGAAGGCCAAACTAATTAGTTTACAAAATAAGTGCGATCAAACACATAAGAAGTATCTCGAGATTAGTAAAAGTACAAATAGGCTTTATAGATCCAAGAAAAGGGAGTGGGAAAAGAATAAAATACGAGCAATAGAAACGCATAATAAACAAAATAACCCGCGTGAGATGTACAGGGGAATCAATTTTATAAGGAAAGGCTTCAAAGTAGAACGGAAGTAATGAGGGACGAAAATGGCAATCTAATAGCCGATGCGACAGAGAGACTGAATTTATGGAAAAACTATTTCGATAAGCTATTAAATGTACGCGAAGCCCCCGTTAAAGGTAATCTCGGTGAAATCCACACTGCCGATCTACTAATTGATGATCCTACTGATGTAGAAATAGAAATGGCCATAAAGAAGTTGAAAAATAACAAATCCGCGGGCATCGACGACCTACCGTCAGAACTGATCAAAAATGGAGGCCCTTGCCTCACAAGGAAAATTTGTAATTTAATACGCGCAGTTTGGAAAACAGAACGCATGCTGGAAAAATGGAATACCTCTATTATTATTCCCATCTTTAGAAAAGGCTATAAAACGAACTGTAACAATTATCGGGGAATTTCAATTGTGCCTTCGTGCTATAAGATCCTGTTCGATGTAATCTTAAGTAGACTAACTCCTTTTGCCGAGGAAATCATTGGGGATTACCATCAGCTATTTATCGATTTCAAAAAAGCTTACGACTCTATTATACGCGCACGAATGTACTGGATCCTAGAGTTCTTGGGTGTACCAAGAAAATTAGTTAGACTTATCGAAATTTGCTTAAGCGGCAGTAGGGGTAGAATACGTGTAAACGGAAGTTTATCTGAAGAGTTTTCGATCCGTGATGGCCTGAAACAGGGCGATGCACTTTCGTGCGCCCTTTTCAACTTAGTTTTAGAATACGTGGTCAGACAAGTACAAGCGAATCCGACCGGTGCTACCCAGAGCTGGGCACAAAATACCTCAACTACATTGCTGAAATACATGTACTTCAACACCATGTACTTGAAATACATCACAGGGAAAATACAACTCAGCTGATGTAGTTCAAATACAGCTACAAAATACACGTGAGTATTTTGAAATATTATTTGAAATACATGTAAGAATTGTATTTTGTAGTTGAGGTATTTTGTATATTTTCTTGAAAATACTTTCTAATATCAGCATATAAAAGTTATATTACAAATCCCTAGAGTGTATAATAAGTCTAGGAATTTCATGGTGAAAGAGTGGGAGTACAAAAGAGAGACGAAGAGTGGCGGCATCATTCTAGGGGGGGGGGGGGGCAGTAGCGCCATGGAGTACGTAGAGATGCACAGTAGAGATTTGTGAAGCATAAAGCTGCGCAGTACACGATTGTGGTACATTAAACTGTAATTACGCAGTACACTTTTGTTGTAAACTAGGCTGTGCAGTGGAGCCCCGAAGTAATCAGGGCTGCGCAACAGAGACATATAGTACATAAGACTGCGCAGTAGATACCAGTTATATGTAGGGGTTCGCAGTATGTATTTATGGAACATAGAGATACACAGTAGATGTTTATTAAGCATGAAATTGCGCAGTACACTTTTGTGGTAAATTAGGATGCGCAGTAGAGTCCTTCAGTGCGAAGGGCTACACAGTAGACATTTGTGATATGTAGTGATGCGCAGTGGATTTCTGGAGTGCTTAGAGTAGATACCTACAACCCATAGGTTTGTGCAGTAAGCATTTGTGAGATATGGAGCTGAGCATTAGGCATTTATTAGACATATATCTGCGCAGTATGTATTTATGAGTCATATAGCTGCACAGTAGGTATTTATGTGACATAGAGCTGCGAAGTAGGTATTTATGAGGCATAGAACTATGTAGTAGGTATTTATGCGATATAGAGCTGCGCAGTATGTATTTATACTGCATAAAGATGCGCAGTACACTTTTGTGATAAGTTAGGATGCACAGTAAATATATAAGATATGCATGACTGTGAAGTAGGCATTTATAGGTCATAGAGCTGCGCAGTAGTTATTTATTTTATATACCTATGCGAAGTAGGTATTTATGAGGCATAGAGCTGCGCAGTAGGTATTTATCTGGCATGTAGCTTATCAGTACAGTTTTCTGATAAATTAGGATGCACAGTAAATATATATATATATATATATGTGAAATATGCAGGGATTATCAGTAGGTATTTATAGGACATAGAGCTGCGCAGTAGCTATTTTAAGACATAGAACTGCGCAGTAGTTATTTGTGAGACAGAGATGTACAGTATACTTTCGTAATACATGGGAATGCGCAGTAGAGTTCTGTAGTACGCAGGGCTAAGCAGTGGAGGCATATGGTAGGTAAGGCTAGGCAATATATACCTACGATATGCAGGGTTACGCAGTAGGTATTTATAAAACATAGAGCTGCGCAGTAGGTATTTATGATATTAATGTGCAGCCCTGCACATGAAATATCCCTACTGCGTAGCCCTAAACATTACAGGGATTTACTGCGCAGCCCGACACGCTACATGGCTCTACTGCATAGTCCTGCATATTACAGGACTCCATATTGCAGCCATGTATCTCGCATGGCTCTACTGCCCATACATGCACGCTACAGGACTCTACCATGCAGCTCTGCACATTATATGACCCTACTGTGCAGTATTTCGCATTACATAACTATTCTGTTCAGATCTGTACATTATATGGTTCTACTGTGCAGACATGTGCATTACGTGACTTTTTTGTGTACATTGCATGTCCCTACTGCACATCCATGTACAGTATACGTCTCTACTGTGCATCTCTTCACATTACAGGACTCTACTGTGCAGCCCTGCACATTACAGGACTCTACTGTACAGCCCTGTACATTACACTCTAATGTGCAGCCCTATAAATTACAGGACTCTACTATGCAGCCATAAACATTACAGGAGTCTACTGCTCAGCATTGCGCCTTATAGTACTCTACTGCGCGGTTCTGCACATTGCAGGACTCTACTGCGCAGCCTTGCACATCATGTCACACGACTGCGCCTGCCTGTACATTACAGAACAATGCTGCTCAGCTCTGTCCATTGCATGACTCTTCTGTGCATATATGCATATTACATGAATCTATTGCGCAGTCCTGCATAGTACAGGACTCTATTGTGCAACAACGCACATTGCAGGACTCTACTCTGCAGCCCTGCACATTACAGGGCTCGACTGTGCAGCCATGTACATTACATGACTCTAATGTGCAGCCCTATACATTACAGGACTCTACTATGCAGCCATAAACATTGCGGGGCTCTACTGCACAGTCCTGTGCCTCATATGACTCTACTGCACGGCCCTGCGCATTGCAGGACTCTATTGCGCAGCCCTGTACATCACATCACACGACTGCGTATGTCTGTACATTACAGGACAATTCTGCCCAGGTCTATCCATTACATGATTCTTCTGTACATAGCTGCACATTATATGAATCCACTGTGCATTCCTGCATAGTACATGACTCTACTATGCATCCACGAACATTGCAGGGCTGTAATGTGCAGCACTGCACCTTATATAAATCTAATATACATACCTGCATAGTACATGACTCTATTGTGCAGTCATGCACATTGCAGGACTCTATTGCGCAGCCCTGCACATTACATGACACTACTGCGCAGGTATACACATTAAATGACTCTACTATATAGCTCTGCACATTACATGACTCTACTGCGCATATCTGCGCATTGTATGACTCTAATGTGCATTCCTAAACATTACATGACTCTACGGTGCAGCCCTGCATCTTATAGGGTTCTACTGCGAAGCCATGTACGTGGCTGGACTCTACTGCGCAGCCCTGTACATTACCTGATCTACTGTGCAGCTATGTACATTACGCGATACTACTGTGCAGTCATGTAAATTGCATGGCTCTACTGCTCACCTCTGTATATTATATGGCTCTACTGCGCATCCCTGCATATTGCATGACTCTATTGTGCAGCCCTGCATCTTACATGGCTCTACTGTGCTGCCCTAATTATTACATAACTCTACTGCGCATCTCTGCATGTTACATGACTGTACTGTGCATCTCAGTCTACAACATAAAGGTAAACCTCTATTGTGCAGCCCTTCACACTGCATGCCTCTACTGTGCAGATTAATGCACCACCGAATGGTACTGCGCAGTTCTATGCACAGTATTGTAGGATTCGCCCCCCCCCCTCGTTCCCTTAAATTGATTTCCGCTCTTCCCTCTCCCATCCCCTCTCCTAGCCACCACTTACCGCCCCTGGTCTCGTCATCATCATCATTCTGTCCTCTCTCTTTCACCCTACTCTCTCCTATCTCTTTCACCATACTCTCTCCTCTCGCTTTCTCCCTACTCTCTCCTCTCTTGGATCATAAAATTCCTAGACTTGTTGTATACTCTAGGGATTTGTGATATAATTTTTATATGCTGATATTAGAAAGTATTTGCAACAAATTACACAAAATACCTCAACTACAAAATACAATTCTTACATGTATTTCAAATAATATTTCAAAATACTCACATGTATTTTGTAGCTGCATTTGAACTTCATCAGCTAATTGTATTTTCCCCGTGATGTATTTCAAATGTATTTTGCCTGAATGTAGTTTGTATTTCAGATACCTCAAATACAATTTTTGTGAAATACTGCCCAGCTCTGGTGCTACCCTCAATGGGATAATACAAATTCTTGGGTATGCGGATGATCTCGACTTACTAGGGAGTGATAAAGAAACCGTAGCTAAAAATGCAGGAATATTGATCACAAAAGCCAAAGATATTGGTTTGGAAGTTAGCGATTCGAAGACAAAATATATGACCGTCGCCAGATCCGAACAAAGTAATGTAGGCGGGGATCTAAATGCCGGAAATATGAAATTCGAAAGGGTTAACGAGTTTAAATACCTCGGGTCTATTATAGCTGGCGAAAATAACATTAAAAAGTAAGAATTTACAAAACGATATTAATGCCGGTCGTCATGTACGGGTGTGAAACGTGGACGCTGACGAAGGAAGCGGAGAATAGGTTTAGAGTTTTCGAAAATAAAGTACTTAGAAAAATCTATGGTCCAAAGAGGGACGAAGAGACTGGTGAATGGAGAAAACTGCATAATGATGAGCTGCATGCTCTCTACGGGTCAGCAAATATTAATAGAGTTATGAAAGCGCGTAAATTAAGATGGGCGGGGCATGTAGCAAGAATGGGCAATGAAAGAACAGTGGCGCTAGTTTTAAGAGGGAAACCGACTGGTAAGAGACCTCTAGGCAGACCGAGAAACAGATGGAAGAAAAATTTAAGGGATGATCTAAAAGAACTAGGACATGATTACTTAAACTGGATGGAGGATGCACAGGATAGAGATGCGTCGCGGTTTCGGGTAGATGAGGCAATGAACTTTCGAGTTCGAATTGCTAATCGATAATAATTATTATTATTATTATTCCACAGGCCATTTTCAGTGCTACTTGCATTATTATATTTGTAGTTTCTAGTATCACGTAATTTTTCGCACACCTGCCCCATTTCTATCTCTTTTTGATTACCGAATTATTTTCCGTCATTTCAGTACATTTCAATAAAAGTTTCCTTTTAGAAAATCTTTTTTGATGTATATCATTTAAGGCCTAAATTTCACAAATTATTTTCTTAATTTGCCATTGATTTAAATTCATTCTGGAAGCATTTAATTAAAAATTGTCTAATTACAAACCCTTCAATTTGATATTCTACGATTTCGAAGGTTTTAAAAGATCAGACTATTTCTTACGTGTAAAACTGAAACAAAAACATTTTGAATATTTGGATTTGAAATTCTTCAATTTAAAACTGACTATTGAGGCTTTCAATGTGAAATTTTAAAAGATTAAATTTAATTTTTCAAATATTAATGCAGAAAATCGAGTATCGTCAAGTTGTGGTGGAGCTACAGCAGAGAGATCAAAGGGGAGAGACGGGGCTTCGCATTGTGCATCAAAAGTCAATTCCGGTGATCATCAGCGACATGACGCAACATCGAAACAAATCAACCAATCCAGCAACAGAAAGTTCCATCCTTTAATTAAGTATCCTTTCAAAATTTATTACCAGAATACGCGTGGTTTGAACACTAAACTAAATTTAACGTCATCATTCCCTGATATTACTAATTATTATTGCATCGCGTTAACCGAAACACGGCTAAAACCAGAAGTAACGTCTAATGAAATTTTCAGATCCCCTCATTTCACAATTTTTAGGGATGATAGGGTAGATAGGAAGGGGGGAGGGGTACTGGTTGGTATACGGAAAATCCTTAGAGTGACGCAGATTGATCTGTCTAGTATTCGTGTCTTAAATTTAAATGTAAATATTGTCGGAACAATAATAAAATCGAATAACTTTTGTCTTCACTTAATACTTCTTTACGCGCCGCCTGACTTGACAAGCCAAAACATCAAATCGATTTACAATTCGTTGCAAGATATTAATTGTTTGAAAAATTCACAATTAATTATACTGGGGGATTTTAATACCCCAAATTATATTGTATACCAAAACATCGGAAATTATGACATTAAAGCTGCGTTATTCGATGAGTGTCTAGCTACATTTGATCTTAAACAATATAATTATAATAGATTTAAGACTTTCACGATGATCCATTATAATAAATTTA
>CAKNYM010038848.1:0-28180 GCA_932195095.1 Andricus curvator | reverse complement strand
ATGTCTGGATGCCTAACTTTGCCAAGTTCTTGTTCATAAAAACTACCAGCAATAGCTTTACCTTGATAATCTTTAAGCATATACGTCACAAGTTCGGTATTCTTAACATGACTTATAGTAAATATTTCAGTTGTCCAATTCGGTGTGTAGCCTTTCTCAAAAACATGCTTAAATTTACTTATACGTACTTTATCTCCAACTTTAAATTTAGCTTTCCTGACTGCTTGTTTTACATTGAAATTTTTGTATACATTAAACAACAATTTTTTCTCATTTTGCTTATCAACATTTTTTGGTTTCATTCTAATAGTCTGATGTTTGGTATCGTTGTAAGACAAAATTAAATCTTTCAAAATATCTATCCACTTATAATTACCCTGCAAGCTAAATTGCATCCACATTTTATTTTTCAAGGTACGATTAAATCGCTCGCAAATTTATGCTTTCAAATTACTAAATGTCGAGTACAAATTTATCTTATATCGCTTCATAAGATTTTCAAAATGCGAGTTGTAAAATTCTTTACCTCTGTCAACATGTAAATTTTTTGGTACGCGTCCTTTATCAAGTACAGATTCCATGGCTGCAGCTACATCTTCGCCCTTCTTGGATTTAACGGGAACAGCCCAAGCAAATTTTGAAAATATGTCAATCACAGTTAAGATGTACTTGTATCCTTTGTTTACTCTCTCATATGGTTGCATTTCAACCAGATCAGCTTGCCAGGTCTCATCAATGCCACGGATATCGAAATGTCGACGTTGGTAATTTCTTCTAGCTGGCTTGTGCAGCTCATTCACCAACTGCTGCTTCTCAACGTCCATTTTTGAGTGCGTTCAGTCTAGTGTCTACTTGACTAATGAGCTCTGAATTCCGATACACCAGTTTTTGAATTGATTCAGCATCAATTTTCACATTTTTAAAAAGTTTATCTGTGGAATTTTCCAAACTTTCAATCATCATATTATTGTTGACTACTTCAGTTCGCAAGGAAGCTATAACATCGTAGATAGTCTGAAGTTCACGCCATATCATATTTTGCACCATATTCAGATTAACAGCATCATTCTGCTCTTGAGCATCAGCCACTTTACACAGCCTTTTATTATTAATGTCATAATCTCCTTCAGATGTGACTTTGAAGCCGAGTCCAGGTGGGCCACGACTTGTACTCTCTGCTCGCTTGGAATGACCTCCGAATACATCGATGCTCATCTTGCAAATGGCGAAAATCTTGATAAAACGCTCATTAATATATAATTCCAGCTTCTCGCAGCTCTTCAATAATTGATATAATTTCATTTGAGTGACTTGGATTTCCAGCTGCTTGAGATGCTAGCAGTAAGCGTAATCGATCTACCAATTCATTCGGGTCATCCCAGTAAATGTAGTCCATCAGACTGCCCTGTCTAGCAATCATGTGTTGCGGGATCATACCTTTACCTGATAATGATTTCCTGTTTTTACTCCGTCTCTCTGTATTTTTGGCTGCGGGAATCAATTTCTTTATAAAATTTTTATATTTAATGGTTTTATTGTCACGAATTTCGCCATCTAGTTTATAATTCTTTTTATACGCGTTTGTTGCAATGATAATTTGCTTATAATTTTCAAGATCACTGGGTGTGATAGAGGGCTCTTCGGGAGCTTTTTTGAATAAAAGTTCAAGCAAGCCTTTACTTTTTGGAAAATTCAAATTACCCACATGAATATAGTTCTGGCTGAAATTAATCGGAGAATCTCCAATCATTAATCTATCTCTCGTTAATTTTCTGACTCCATACACATTATCAAGTTCTCTACTTCTTTCACCCAACAATATGAGATACTTGTTTGCATCATCATCAATCCATGAAGATGTAGGTATTTCTGAGGCATTTTCCGCTTCACTACGAGCTGACAGCTCCAAGTTACTGGAATCTTCAGTCCCGTCTGCTTCATCAGTCTCGTCTGCTTCATCATAAATTGATTTATATGACAAATCATCATCATAATCAATACTTTTTTCTACTTTACTCTTTGCTTCCTCTTTTTCTCTCTTTTGAATTGGCTCAATTTTTTTCATATTCTTGAGGCCACCAACAATTTTCTCTAGTGGATTAACAATGGGCTTAAAAGTGTCACTTAATGTGCGCTCAACTGTTTCTTTGCCCAACTTTATTAACCTATGCTTTCGTCGAATTGATTCGCTAGCTTTAGCAATTTGACGCAAAATATCTTTTTGCTTTTGAAAATTCTCTTCACGTGAAGACATGTTGATACATCAACGTCTAAGGTGCGACTGTTTCTATATTGATCACAACATATGTATATATTACTTTTCAAGATTTATAAAACAATCAAAACCTTTCCTATATCTACCTTGGTTAAGATTCCTATCCTTGTCAATTACAACGAATCCATACTTGTCTTGATTCCAGCAAGCTAAACACATATGCTTAAATTGCAAATAATTCATATCAGTATTCACATGATCGTCATAAATATGCTTTAGATTCATGTCATCCTGCTTGAATACAACAAGTAAATTAACATTATCGCGTACAAGATGTTTAGGAATATGGGCATATGTCTGGCTCAAATAAAAACAGTCGACATCCTTGTGTCTACCCATGGAAAAAAATGCTCTCATATTATCCTGTTTCTCACAAGCCACGTCATCGAATACAATGACTGAATTTGGTTTCGCTTCACTGGGCATTATAACCTCTTCATGCTCATTGAAAGGATAATACTCAACGTCATCTACAGATTGAAGGACTTTTTCCAAAAATTCATACTTTGGCTGTTTTAGCGATTTTGAGTAGATGTAAATATTTTCAAATCTGAGTCCATTTGGATGTATCAGTAGAGCCAGCAAAGCATTTGTCTTTCCACAGTTGGAAGGTCCACAAAATATTGCTCGTACACTGTTTGGAAGCAAATGCCCATGTCGTTTTTCCCTATTCTCGTTTTGAACAAGCGAATCAAAATTTTGGATAGGTAGTTTCACAGGTTGTGCTTCAAACTGCATCTTGACAAAGACTGACTGGAAAGCCTATAAATATCCTGGTTATATAGGTTGGCCCTTCAGTCTGAAAGTATCCCTTGCATAGATATGATCGTTCACAGAGGCAAACGAGTCAGTTGTAAACGAACCGTGAAGCAGGCAAGACGTGAGAGAGGTTTGCTCAACAGAATCATCAACAATTTACCATTTGAGTTGCACTTGCCTGGTTACCAGTACTGTGGACCAGGTACTAAACTAGCAAAACGATTAGCACAAGGTGATCCAGGAATCAATCCACTGGACGAAGCTTGCAAAGAGCACGATATAGCCTACTCACAAAATAGAGAAAATATAGAGGCCAGAAACTCAGCTGACAGTGTACTAGCTGAGAAGGCTTGGAAACGTGTCTTGGCTCAGGACGCAGGCATAGGTGAAAAGGCGGCTGCTTGGGGAATAACAAACGCAATGAAGATTAAGTCAAAATTGGGGATGGGTCTCAAGAATAAAAAACCTAGCACTACACTGAGAAAAATTGTCGCTGCAGCTAAAAAGTCCATGATTTCAAGTAATAATGCGCAAACTGCCATTAAATCTGCACTCAGAGGCGCACGCGCAGCTGTCATGAAAGCTGGTGGAAGAAGAAATGTGAATAAACCTCGTATTCTACCTGTACCGGCCAAAGTAGGAGGAATTTTACCCTTTCTCATACCCGTTTTTGCGGGTCTCAGTGCTGCCGGGGCGCTAGCTGGTGGAGCTGCAGGAATAGCTAAAGCTGTGAATGATGCAAATTCGGCAAAACAACAACTTTCAGAGAATAAACGGCATAATGAAGCGATGGAAGCTATTTCTTTAGGAAAAGGCCTGTACTTGAAGCCATATAGACAAGGATTAGGGCTTCATCTAAAGCCATATAAACAAGGAGCAGGACTTAAATGCAAGTCAAAAAACTCAAAGTGAAGCTACCTCATCGAGCCTTAACTGATGCAGATTTACTCAAATTTGCAAAATCTTTGAAGATTCCGTATTTTCGAGGTGTTTTTATGCGAAGTGGATTACCAAAAGGTGGACCACGTAAATATGAATGTGCTATTGTTAATCTTGATGATAAAAAAGGACCAGGAACACATTGGTGTGCTTATAAAAAGATTGATGATAAAATAATGTATTTCGATAGCTTCGGTAATCTTCGGCCACCTTCGGATCTCTTCAAGTATTTCGGTGTTGGTAGCATAAAGTATAATCACGAGAGATATCAAAATTACGATACGTTCGTGTGTGGACATTTATGTTTGCAATTTCTATGCAATCAATTAAATTCTAAAAGTACGGTTAATCTATATAAGTGCTGATATTTGGAATTTCAAGTCAGTTGAACGCTAGCTGTCATCATGGATGATTCATTGACACTAACATTATCGGGAACTTCTCCAATCCTGGAAGCTCACTATTTTCCACCGATTGAGTTGTCTCCTTATAAAAATTACGCACTTGGACTGGTTGAATTTCTAACTTTCAATTCGATACCCAATGTAGACATTGGCCAAAATAAATTTTACGTGGGTAATGAGATAATTGAAATACCTACAGGAAGTTATGAAATAAGTGACATCAAGCGCTATTTACAGAATGCTTTAGTAAAAAAGGGCATTGAAATTCACGTTAAACCAAACAATAATACTTTAAAAAGTGAAATTTATTGCAGTCACGATATAAATTTTGAACCTAAAGATTCTATCGGCCATTTGCTGGGTTTCTCTCCGCGCAGACTAGAAGCTAAACAAGTTCATGAATCTGATCAACCAGTATCAATCATAAAAGTGAATTCTTTGAGTATTGAGTGCAGCATAACTACAGGTGCATACATTAATGGCCAGAAAGTACATACTATTCATGAATTTTTTCCTGTAGTGCCACCTGGATATAAGATAGTGGAAGTACCAACTCATGTCATTTACCTGCCAGTCGCCGTGCAGACAATAGATCATATACAGCTCCGTATAGTTGATCAAGAAGGACATTTGGTTAATTTTCGTGGAGAAGTTATAACAATTAGACTACACATCAAGTCTCTCTAATAATGGGTATTGTTTTCAACAAAAAGATTGGCTTTGGCTATAATAAACCAGCACAATGTCACAAGCTAATCAGTCGACAAAGAGCAGTCAAAGGGTTAACACCTCAAAGCGTCCTCTTCCTAAAAAGTCAAGGTCTGAAGCCCAAAAGAAGAAGCGAATAAAGAGATTCAAGATTTTTTGCACCTGCATCTGTAAATTTGTCTATCAACGTTTGATAATTTGTCATGGAGGGGGAAATTTTAAATATTCAAGCACCAATCATCTTTGATGAGTCAATTGCACACTGTGAAATTCATGCACATCAGCCTTATGCCTCATCAACCTTCAACAACAGTGATGAAATTCGGATTGCTGTTCAAAATCAGGACCATTGTCTCCTGCCGAGCAAAAGCTCACTTCATGTACATGGAAGAATTGTAAGAACTGATGGAGCACCAGTGACAAACACAGTTTTAGTTTCTAATGCCATCTGTCATTTGTTTGAAGAAGCAAGATACGAAATCAATGCAATAGAAATTGATAGAAATAAAAACGTTGGCCTCACTAGTCTCATGAAAAATTATGTATCTCTAAATCCTGGACAATCACGTTACATACAGAATACTGGTTGGCTTGAAATAAATGATAATAATCAATCACTAACCATCGCTACTGGTTACTTTGATGTAGCCATACCGCTTAACATGATATTTGGTTTTGCTGAAGATTATCACAAAATCATTGTCAATGCTAAGCATGAACTTATTTTGACAAGATCGAAAAGTGATGCAAATGCCATCTTGCAAGCAGCCCCCATTGAGCAGTATAAAATTGAAATTAATAAAATAGAGTAGTTATTGCCTAGCGTTAGACTGTCAGATTCACGAAAATTTCAGTTGCTAAAATATATTGAAAAAGATCCACCTATTCCAATAAGTTTTCGAACTTGGGAACTGTATGAATATCCTCTACTTCCAACTACTTCAAACCATGTTTGGACAGTAAAAACCTCAACACAATTGGAAAAACCGAGATTTGTCATACTTGGATTTCAAACAAACAGAAAACATAATACTATTAAAAGTTCTAGCAACTTTGATCATTGCAATCTGACTAATGTCAAACTACTTTTGAATGATCAGTGTTATCCTTATAGTAATTTGAATCTTGATATTAATCAAAATCAGTACGCTCTTCTTTATGAAATGTATACAAACTTTCAAGCTAGTTACTATGGTAAAGAACCGCAACCATTGCTATCGAGAGGAGAATTTATACAGTATGCACCTCTAGTAGTAATTGACTGTTCTAAACAAAATGAGTCACTGAAATACGGTCCAGTTGACGTTCGTTTGGAATTTGAAACTAGTGAAAATTTTCCCGCTCAAACGTCAGCATATTGCTTAATTTTGCATGATCGTATAGTTGAGTATAAGCCAATAAGTGGTGTGGTGAAAAAGTTGGTATAAAACTGCTGTAAGCACGAACAAATAGTTTAGTTGCATTCAAGATGCAGTTCATTGTGGATATGCAGGGCTTCAAGTTACCAATCAATAAATTTGTCTTGAAAGAATTGTCTATATTACCAATCTATGATGAGACAGTCAAAAAGCCATATTCTTTTCTCTTTCAACCACCCTGCAAGTGGAACAACGTTCCACCAAAATATAAGTCTATAAACATTTGGGCAGAGCGGAAACACCATGGAATACTTTGGAATTCTGGTGATTTGCCCTATTCTCTAGTACCTGTAATACTCGAGAGCGTTTTAAAAGATGCAACAAAAATGTATGTGAAAGGATTAGAAAAAAAGAATTGGCTGCAACAATTTGTGGAAATATCGTGTGAAATTGTTGATATGCTTGATTTGGAATGTCCCTCGCTGCAGGGATTGCGTGAGATGTTTCGAATTAATGATATTAAATGTACTCATCATATGTATGAAAATTACTCTAATTGCGCAATTGAAAATGTACTTTTATTGAAAAACTGGATGTCTTTGGAACAGTTCTGTTAGATTAGTTTTTAATTTGTAGAGATAAGAAAATATTTTTTCTACATATTTAATTTATAGTCTACTTATTTTTAAGTATAATGTACTGGCTTTTTTGGAAATAATTAAAAAAGCAAAAAATGAAAAGAAACTTGTGTGTTGTTTTTTCCGAGTTCCTTGTCCTTATAATATTAAGTGCGAATAGTAGATAAGCAAATGGTTAGGTCAGTGAACATCGCTGGCATCGTCCTCGGCATTGAGAGATTACGTCTGCTGGATCAGGTTGCATCCGATAGCTACAGCAGTTTGAGAAAACGATTTTTCAGGTTTCATTAAATAAAAAACACCAATTTAGATTCAATTAATTTTCTGTTCTTTATTTGAAATAACTTGTATTTCACAAACAATTGTACAGTTTTTTTCGACTCCTTCTTCTAATTCACATATATACAATTTATACATATTATAAAGATGATTCATTCCATTCACTGTAGACTATATCTGTTACATCAAAGGCTATATACAGTACATATACTTAGATCTCTCTCATCGATATATCTCTATCTCTCTCACTCATATATCCACATCACTTATCATGTTTTATCACCATGCTTATTTCTATACATATATACAATTTTCCGTAGCGTACAGTAACAATGTACATAGGTATATACAAATACTACATATACATATATATATACAAATACTACATATTACTCATTACTTTATACATTGGATGCATCGACTTCCATGGGTTCAGAGACTGTATGTTTATATCCCCATGGAAGAGTGTCGGTGGTACCAGGGAGCAGCATTCTTTTATCGTCATGCCAGCTGAGAGCAATCTTATCTTGGATGATTGAGTGAACCTCGTGTTTTCGGCTTCGGATTAGGTGTTGAGTTTTAATCAGATTTTGACAAGATGTGAGAGTCTGCTTATAATCGTCGAATGTTATGGTTTTTAATGTTGATCCTTTGATACCCTTGGCCCTCTTTTTTTCATCTTCACCCAAAACCTTATATGCATACAATTTCGATCTCAAGCCCACAAATTCAGTCATTATTTCGCCATTGCATTCATCCTTCATGAGACCTAATACTTTTTTATTTTTTAGAGGAATTCCGTAAACATTATCGGGAGGATAATCTGACGTGTCAAATTTATGAATATCCCGTTTAATGTAGTCGTAAAAGTTGGGAACAGTGAAATGATAAACGAGACTGTCTGTGTCTGTATATAGTAATTTTGCACAATTTCCAAAATTTGGTAGAATATAGTTATAATGAAAATCGTACGTGATTATTTTGGATATATCAAGAACCGTGAATCCAATATAGATGGGTTTATTGAAGAAAATTTTCGTTTTATTCATTTCAATGATTACCATATCCTCATCAAATATGGTACAACTGTGGAAATTTGGTTTAGCAATTAGAGCTTTTGCACCATATCTCCCCTCCCATTTTGTCACAAGCCTAACATCTTTGTGCTTCATGACGTTTTCCATAGTCTTTCCAAAGACAGAATTGTTCATTAATTTATAGAAATTCTTTTCAAATTCGTTGTTCGCTCTTTTTCTATGTTCTGTATTTAAATCGATATAGTCTTTTAGCCATGCCTTTTGTTTGAATTTTAGCACACGATGAATTTTCGTTAGTTTCATGCCTAATTTCAAGTACATTTTTAGATTTCGGTAATGTAGTACATAATTTTTCTTTGGTAGCAAATTGGTTACTAACTTTGGAATCGTACATTTTGAACCAGGAGGCACAAAGTGTTCTGGGCATAATGGAAGGTCCTTGTGAAAATCGTGAAGCTCTTCTGGGTACTCTAGATCTACTTCAAGAATATAACCTTCAGGTGAATCATCAGGCACATTGAAAAAATTTGGATTATTCTCAAAATTTTCAAACCATTCAAAATCTTGATATGGCAAATGTTCACTCATAGCTTTACCATACTGATTGTTGACGTCAAAGTAAAAAATGTATGACTCGGGATCGAATGGATTAAAATCTTCTCCCATAAATCGATTGTTTGCTTTTGCAAACCTGTTTGAGCATTGTGAAACACCACCTCTGATTGCTTTCTGAATTAATAGTAACATTTCTACATCAGTTAGTAAATGTAGTTCAATTCCTGTGTATTTTAGCATTGCATCAAAAGAAAGTCCCGGTGCTGTGTAATAGTGCAAAGGGTCTAATTTATATGTTGCAAAACAAGTTTTTCTAAAGTTTTCGAAAATGTCTGCTAAAAGCAGTACATCGGTTTTGAGGTACAAATCTGAATACTGCCCTAAACTTTGCAAATTAAAAGTTTCCCACACTTTACACGCATGTTGGTAATCTTCATCGGAAATGTGGCAATCGTTTAATTTTGAATAGAATGCCTCTTTTGGAGGTAGACTCTCTTCTTCCAATTTTTGCCAGCTGTCAATGTAATCATATGGGAATACACCTTTTCTCGTTAATAGATTGAATTCACTGTCATTTTTGCAAAATTTTCTCGTAATTGTTTTTTCACTGTCATTGAGATATGAGGCCAATTTCTCTAGACTACTTGGCATAAATCGGAAAGAATCGATAAATCTAAGTTTGACTTTAGTATCTGGAACATCTTTTGTAAATGAGATATATTTTTCCTTATTGATTGGCAGTAAAGAGACATGTCCCTCAAAACTTTTGGGTAACTCTTTGATAAAAAAGTGTGAGTCGTAGCCAGATAAATTATGGAAAACTACTGGAATTTCATGAGAGTCTTTGTAATTGATGTTGCAGCTTCCGTGTGCTGGACCACGGTACTTACCTGTGAAGTGACAGTGGTCACGATGTTTCACATCATCTTTCTTAAATTCTTTTTCGCAAATGTGACATACTTTAGCATTTAGAAAATCTTGTTTTTGCTTTGTTGTTAATTTTTCCATTGGTACTGGATTTTGAAAACGGGAATTCACTTTAATTGCTAAATCTTTTAATTCGTTTATAAACCATTGAATACAGTCTTTATCCCGATAAACTTTAGGTTCTGAAGTTGAATCATCGAAACTGCACTTTGTATAATATGCAACACTTGTGGGGATATGCTTTTGATACGCCGCTTGATCTATTTGAGAATTTGTAACTGGTTCCAGCAAACATTCGATGTCTGCGTATACAGCAAATGGTACATTTTCCTTGTATCTATGATTTTTAAATTTTAATATGTTCCCACCTTCCTTCTCTGTTGGAAGTATGACTCTACAGTTATTTAAATGTTCACAATCAACTCTGTGTTTTATTAGAGATTTTTCAAATTTAAAGTGGCACAGGCACCTATCACAAAACCATGCACGATGATCGTTTTTCGAAAATTGAGATCTTATGAGTCGAGATAGATTTTTTATCCACGCAAAGTGATACACTGGATTTTTTCCTATTTTCCTCATGTTCTACACCGTAAACATTGATGCGCAATTCATTTATTTTCTCGAATTTTTTTATATTTTCAAAAGTGATGGGAAAACTGATTCCATCATGTTTGAGTTCTGTGTTGAAATGCGGATAAGATCTAGTCTCATCTACATGATTTTTTGCAGGATGAAGAGCGGCCATTACCGACCAGAGAAAACAGTACTCATCACTGTTCTGAACATTCACAACTGCTTTTTTGTCCCTGATAAATTTCGGTAAACTCACAAAAGTTGATGAGCCTACTGTAAAAGGTGCATACTTATTTATATTTACATTTAAATTTATAATTTCTTTCAATTTCCATCCAGATTTTGTTTGCTGGAAATCCTCTACTTTAATCAAAAGTTGCTCTCTGACTTTACTTTCAAACCATTCATTTATTTCAGTTGATTGTAAAATAAGTTCGTTTTTAGTATTAAAAAATTTAATCTCTTCAATTTCCTGGCCGTTTTCTATAGCACTGAATTTTGCAGCTAGGATAACATTTGTTTTTAAACCTGCAACGAAACTTTTCAAAGCGTTTTTTAATCTACAAGTTATCATTGTTTTTGAATCTTCAAGAAAAGTATCTAAATCTTTGTGGGTTAAATTTACAACCAAACCTGTTCTCACTCGACTCTTAAATGCAGACTCCAGATCCTGCCATCTGATCCTGTCTCCTTTCCTGTCCAAACCCTCGTTCACACCAGTTCCACTCTTCTGTAGCTTTGTGAATAATCTATTCTTGGATGTCAGTAGGCCAATAGTTGCTTCTAGTGTATTTTTTTTACCCAAAGATAAATTTTGGTTCCCCTGACGCAAAATTTTATTGAGCCTTCGAATATCCTGGGTGCACTGATGCTTCCAGTATAAGATCTCTGAAGCTGTTGAATTTTCATTCAAAATGTCATATGCATCATCGTAAATCTGGACAACCTTCTTACAGTCCAATGATTCCATTTTTGAATATTATTCTCATAGGATGGTTAGAGGACAACTGGAAAAAAATTCGCTATGAATTGACTTTTATAGTCAAACAATTTCACAAATATTCCAACGGACGGCACTGTGTGTAAATTTCAAATAATAAGAAGGAGCACTAACCGATTTTCAACACCAGGTTTCTTATCTCCAGTTCACAAGTCGTATATGTCACTAAATGTATGGTAATAATAAGAATAAACTTTTAAAAATTCGAAAAAAAGTATATATTTAAGTGTACAAAACTGTACTGTTGTATAAAAATAGTTCAAAAAATATTTAAAATCACTATATCAATTTTCACTTCACTTGACTTTTTTATGCTTGTGTATTTCTCAAATGCTGGAGGACAACTGAAAGAAATATATGCGAAGCGCGTCTTTTATAGATGCACATTGGCTATCCTTGTCTAGTAATATATTTCCCTCTTTGTCTTAATGTTCTAGAACGTTCTACATTATAATCGACACGTTTGGGATATAATTTTTGCAACGCAAAAAAAATGTAATGCGCCATTAAAAGAACCTTCAAGTTGTTTACGAAAAATTCTTTCCAGAAATTGCCTAGTATAATTTGAAGTATTGCATTATATGATGTAACAAAGTTCTAAAACGTTCTACATCATAATCGACACGTTTGGAAGGTAATGTTTTGCGAAGTAAAAAATGTAATGCGTCATCAGAAAATAACAAATAACCTTGAAGATGTTTGCAGAAAATTTTTGACCTTTCAATTAAATTATTTAGACAGAAAGCAATACAATCATCCTCGATTTCTATAAAAACTATATTTTACAGTAGCTTTAGTGGATGTTTGAAAATTTCAAAATATTTATTTTGTATTTAGCTTATTTTTCTTATAAATTTAAATTTTCAACGTGTAATATGCAAAATTGCCCTTTTTAAATAAGAGATGAAAAAGGTGCTGAAAAACTAGCATATATCTGTGAATAAAAAAGGTATGTGACCTCATATCAAGTGTCGTTAAGAAGCGATAAGTCTCGGACAGTGCACTCTTAATATATTTAAGTTAAAGCACGTGTGAAAAAGCTTGGAATAAAATGCACGCTGTATTATCTCTCTCTTGAGTCTCGAAATTGTTTGCAGTATCTTATTTCATGTAACACAGCGAGAGGTTGATGGGACCTAGCATATGGCAAAAAGAAATGATATTATCAAACGTTGTAGTTCGACTAAGAAAGCGAACTTTTGCGAGCAGTAAACAGAACTGATCTCTAGAGAACGAAAGCAGAGTCTAATGAAATGTATGCAGCTTGAGACTGTCGATTTATGAATGCTTCTGAAATCAAAACGTCTAAACAAGTCGGGACATTATCTCTCTAGTCCTCGCTCGCTACCCGATACCAGAATAAAGCGATAAGGATCCCGAACATATGACCTACCATAAGGAATCCTTCAGACACTTTTTTACCTATATTATTATTCAATTGACTCAAAATATTTTGTTATTTCTAATTTTTTTTATCTTCCTTTTTATCCTTGAGTTCTAGAACGTTCTACATTATAATCGACACGTTTGGAATATAATTTTTTGCAACGCAAAATGTAATTCGTCATTGAAAATAACCTTGAACTTGTTTACTAAAAAATGCTTTTCAGAAATTGTGCAGTATAATTTGATACAGTCATCAAGAATGTTCTCTAATAGTAATATATCTACCTCTTTGAGTTATAGAAGGTTCTAGACTGCATAAGAATGTTTCTCACGAATTATTTGCGCACTGAATAAAAGACAGGAATTTTTAGTTGAATATGTTATCTATAAGGAAGCAATAAATCAAATTTATAGACAAAACAGAATGTCATGCATAGCCCTTAGTATCAAATTTCATCTATACACCTGCACCTTTTGGCGCATTAAATAAATATGTTATCTCTAAGGAAGCAATAAATCATCCTTGTTTTTCTTGCAATAACTATATGACGCAGTAGAAATTGCCTGGACAAAGCAAAATGTAACCTTGAAAGGATTTACGCGAAAAATGCCTGAGATAAGAAATAACCTTGAACCTGTTGTTACATGAATTTGGCTGGCATAATTGCGCACTATGACTGTGACGTCATCAAAGGAATGTTCTAGAACGGTCTCGATGTCAACCTCACACAGACACACGCACACAGACCACCTCACACAGACACGCACTAATACTAATCAGGCCAGAACCGGCCTTACTTATCTACTAATTTGGAACCAAAGTATTGATTTTTTAATCAAGACGATTAATTTTCTACAGAAAAGATGAATTATCAATAAAATACCTAAATTTGAAACCAAGTCTTGTAATTTTCAACTGAAAAAAAATTAACAAGAGGTACTCATTCCGTTTGTATTTGCACATCATACTTCCGTTAAAGATTTACCGAATTTGAAAATTCCCGAATAATGAAATTTCCGATTCGGAGAATTCCCGAGAATTTATAATATTACCGAATTTGAAAATTCCCGAAAAATAAAATTCCCAAATTGGAAAATTCCCTAATAACAAAATTTCTGAATAAGAAAATTTCCAAATAATAAAATTCCGGAATTTGAAAATTCCCGAATGATATAATTCCCGGACAGTTTTTAATATTACCCAATTGAAAAATTCCCTACAGAAAATTTTCTAATTTTAAAATATCCAAACTATAAAATTCCCGAATTTAAACAATTGAAAAATTTCTTTAATCAATATTATTTATATTTTTATATTATTTTATATTTTATATATTTATGAATTTAGTATTTTATAAAATATAGTATTCAAAATCCCATTTAACGTCCAATAATCAAGTTAATGTATAGAATTCCTTAAAAAACAAGAATTCAACGATCAAATTTGGACAAACACCACAAAATGCTCCTATTGCAATTCCTAAAAACAAAGAAAGTCGTTTCTTTGCACAAAAATGAAAAAGAGGAAAGAAAAATGAGAAGGCAACCAAACACATCCCCTTCCTTCCCCTTTTTATTTCTTTCGTTTTTTTTATTATTATCAAATCACAATATGAAAGCATGCACAATATTTACAATATATTACAATATATTACAATATTTACACAATATTTTAAGGTAAATATTCCGGTAACAAGGAGTTCATTGAGACGCATAGAATGGCATTTAAAAAAGTAGACACTTCAATGCCTTGAAATGCGTACTAATTGCATTTTTGTCCGAAATGCCATTAAATGCGTTTTATGGCTTGAATCTTATCTCGTTCCAATCATTTTCAATACGCACAAATGAAAAGGCATTAAACTGACGTCATGGTAATACTGTTAAGTGAATTGGCGTTAATGCTATTTAATGCCTTTCGCCAAACCACCCACTTGAATGCCATACAATGCCTTTCATGACACAAAGTATTGAATTGGGTTAATGCCATTTAATGCGGTTCGCCGAGCCACCCGCTTGAATGCCATACAATGTCTTTCATGACACAAAGTATGGAATCGGGTTAATACCATTCAATGCTGTTTCGAGATCTTTTCAGTTGAATGCCATACAATGCCTTCTGCGGCAGATTCCATTGAGAAGGCTAATGTCATTTAAGAAGAATAGGAACCATAAGGAACTGAAGAACAGACGCGAAAGTGATATAGTAGCCGAAAAGTGAACATGGTCATAGTATTTCGTTGTGGAACATTCTCGCATTTTGATACTTTTTAGTGATAACTGCAAGATGTTCGCGTATGTGCTTTTACCACGAAGTAGTATAAGGAGATCCAACTCTATGGGCCATTTCGGAAAGTTGTACCCCATCATTTTTCCGTGTCCACATCCTATAGCACTTCAGATGACGTATTCTAGCGCCTCTTGCGGAACTGTTATAACATAGGTTTTGCCGTTGATTTTCAACAGTTTCAAATTTTCGCATGAGAGGTGCTACAATATGTACTTAATCTGGTATGCTGTGCGTGTGCTATATCCCACATAGCACACTTCCCGAAAAAACCTGGTCTTTTCTTAAGACTTGGTCCAAGCGGCCCCGAGAAAAAACCAGGTCTGCCCTAGGTTTAGACCTATACTTAAACCCAGGTTAAAACATAGGTTCATGTCCGCCGCGATTTTTTGGTTTTTGAAAAAATGTAACAATTTCACATATTTTTTAAGGATCATTTGGTATTTTTAATAAAAATAGCGTAAATTAATAATAATCTAGGTAGAAATTGAATTTGTATTAAAATTGGTTATTTGTTTTAAAAAGTGGTGGACAATCGCTGGTACTTTTTTTATATCGCTTTTGAAAAAATCGGGATTTTTAGACATTAGGATTAGTAGGAAAAGAATTACATTTTCATAATTCTTAAAATTCCTAAAAGTGCATGTATATATAAAACAAATTTATTTACTATGTTAAATCCGAAGACGTTAGTTACCATCTTGGACATCAAAAGTTATACAAACGGGCGGGCCGCCTCGCAATTTAATTTGCTGTTTCAAGCTGAAGCGTTCTTATATCCTTGGCAATTAATCTCATTTATGAGAAAGGGTAGCACCCAGCGCTGCGCACCGACCTAATGCGGAACTAATGCTCTCAATGCGCTTGCGCGGCTGAAGTGGCATTAATAGCGGGAAACTTAAATCAGTGTCCCGCACAGTATAAGGATGATATCACTTACAGCTTCCCAATCTGAATAAAGCCTAAAAATTGGAAAATATCATCACATACGTTTGTGCAAAAATATTTACATAATGATCAAGAAGTATTTCAATTTATTAATTCAATTGCATTTAAGCAGGACAACATATAATAGGTTTTAATTGCATTGCAATACTGTGCATGTTTTAAACATTTAATTTCTAAGTCCAATTAAATCGGAGAGATCCAAACAGAAAAATTTTTAATCCATAAACATTTTGCGCTACAAGTAAATGAAAAACGTAATAGCACTTATTAAAATTCATTTAAAAATTCGAAGGTTCGGATCCACGCAAAGTAAATCAATTTTTTATGATATTTAGAGGTGGTGCAAGCCCCATGAATCTTAATGCGTATTTCCCATAAAAAAGGACGTGTATGTAAATTTTATTCAGAATCCTCAATATTAGATAAATCGAGTTGAAACTCAACATTTCTCTTCATAGTTAGCCATAGAATACGAATAAAATATTACTTTTCAATTATCACCCCGATAAGTATATTTTATAGGGTCCCAAAGAAGCTCCATAAGTGAAAAAATGGGTTCTGCGAGTTTTTGGCGCTAATTATGATTTTTTTTGCGTTTTTCAAAATGCAAATTGTTTTGAATACATAAAATACTACTTTGTACTGATAACTAGATGTTTCAATGAATTGTTTCCACAATTTATTATTATTTTTAGCAATTTTCTGTTAGAATGGATATAGAAAGTCGCCGGTTTAAAACAAAAAGTTCTTCTTTTTGTCCAATTTTCAATTAGAGACAGGTGACAGTTCATTAATTTCAGCTAACATGATTGTTTGAACAATTAATTATTATTGTTAATAATATTCCCTTAGAATAATTCCAGAAAATTGCAGTTTTTTCCCAAATTTTCCACTTTTTGTTCAATTTTCAATTAGAGTGAGGTAAATAATTAATTAAATTCAACGAAATTATTTGGTTAAACAATTTATTATTATTATTATTATTATTATTATTAATATTTAATTTGAATAATGCTAGTAAAGTTGCGGTACCTTCTGAAATTTACAACCTTTTGTCTACTTTTCACATAACGTGAGTTAATAATTAATTAAATTCAACAAAAATAATTATTTGAACAAATTATTATTGTTTATTAATATTTTCTTTTTTATTAATGCAATATAGTTGCGGTTTCTTCTGAAATATTTAACTTTCTACCCACTTTTCACTTAGTAAATAAATAAATAATGGACGTTAACAAACATAGTTGTTTGAACAAATGATAATTATTTATAACTATCTTCTCTTAGATAAGTGCCAAAAAGTTGCGGTTTTTCTGAACTCTTGAACTTTTCCTCCATTTTTCACTTAGTGAGGTAATAATTAATGCAAGTCAACAAACATGCATATTTGAACAGTTTATTATTGTTGTCAACTATATTCTCTTAGACTAATGCTAGAAAGTTCCTTTTTCTCTGAAATTTTTAGTTTTACTTTGACTTTTTAATTATGAACAAATAATAAGTGAACCTAAAAAAGAATCATTTTTAAATAGTATTCTACTTTTTTAAGTGAATTACTTTTTCTCTTTTCCCAATGTGTAAAAAAATTAATTCAAACAAAAAAGCTATCTTACACAGAAGACAAAAACAAAGAATGGAATAATTAGGAGTAGGTGGGAGAATTAGGTGTGTAAATGACTTGTAAACGTTTTGTTTTAAATTACAACAAGAAGTTTATTGCAAAGCGTAGAAGAAAAATTTGGAATTGAACATATTTTGATATCAGCCCCCCTGCAGCAAAATATATTCACGAAAAAGAAAGAGATTGTTTGAAATATGTTTCTCTGTGATGTTTATTTATCATTTGTTCATAACTAAAAAGGCAAAGCAAAGATAAACATTTCAAAAGAAACTGCAACTTTCTAGCACTTATCTGAAAGTAAATAGTTATAAACAATAATAAATTGTTTAAAAAACTATTTACCTATTTTTACCTGTTTACCTCACTAAGTAGCAAGTGGAAAAAAAGTTAAAAATGTAAAAAAAACCACAACTATCTGGCATTAATATAGATAAAGATTGTTATTAAAAATAATAATTTGTGATTCAATCATTATTTTTGCTCAACTTAAATAATTATTGAGTCACTTCAAGTGGAAATTAGACAAATAGATAAAAAAATTCAGAAAAAACCGCAACTTTCTACCATTAAGCAAAGAGAATATTCTGAACAATAATTATAAATTGTTTGAAAAATTCTTTTTGTTAACTCGAATTAATTATTACTTCACTTTAATTAAAAAATGGACAAAAGTGAAAAAGTTCAAAACAAAAACCGCAACTATCTAGTATTAATATAGAAGAAAATCGCTATAGACAATAATCATTTGTTTAAACAATTATTTTTACTTTTCACTTGAATATTAACTCAATTCAAGTGAAAAGTGAAACAAAAGTTGAAAATTTCAGAAAAAAACCGCAATTTCTAGCATTATTCAAAGATAATATTATTAACAATAATAATAAATTTTTTAAACAATTATGTTAGTTAACATTAATGAACTGTTACCTCTCTCTAATCAAAAATTGTACAAAAAGTGGAAGATTTTTGAAAAAACCGCGACTTTCTATCTCCATTCTAACAGAAAATTGCTAAAAACAATAATAAATTGTTAAAACAATTCATTGAAACATCTAATTATCAGTATAAAGTAGTATTTTATGTATTTAAAACAATTTACATTTTAAAAAACGCAAAAAAAATTATAATCAGCGCCAAAAACTTGCAAAACCCATTTTTTCACTTATGAAGTTTTTTTGACACCCTATAAAACAGAGACTTATCGGGGTGATATTTGAGAAGTAATATTTCATTCATATTCTATGGCTATTTGTGGAGAGAAATGTTGAATTTCAACTTGATTCAGATAATATTGAGGATTCTGAATAAAATTTACAAAAAAGTCCTTTTTTTATGGGAAATACATTTTAAACTTCATGAGGCTTGCGCCACCTCTGAATGTCATTTAAAAAAAAATGGATTTATTTTTGTGTGGATTTGAACAAGTTTCCGGGCGTTCTTCGTAAAAAAATTTTTAAAAATTTGGACCACCTAATGCGCGCAATTTGAGAAATAATTATTTTTACTCAGAGTCTCTTAAAAGTACCTATGAACGAACTTTACCTGTGAATTTTTAAATGAATTTTAATTAGTGCTATTACGCTTTTCATTTACTTGTAGCGCAAAATGTTTATGGATTAAAAATTTTTCTGTTTGCATCTCTGCGATTTAATTTAATTTAGAAATTAAATGTTTAAAACATGGACAGTATTGAAATGAAATTAAAACCGAATATATGTTGACCTGCTTAAATGCAATTGAATTAATTAATTGAAATACTTTGCGATCATTACGTAAATATTTTTAAACAAAGGTATTTGATGATATTTTCCAATTTTTAAGCTTTATTCAGATTTGGAAGCTGTAAGTGATATCATCCTTATACTGTGCGGGACACTGATTTAAGTTTCCCGCTATTAATGCCACTTCAGCCGCGTAAGCGCATTGAGAGCATTAGTTCCGCATTAGGTCGGTGCGCATAGAGTTCCTCTAGGGAGAGTTGTGTCACCGCTTACTCCGCTTCTGATTGGTGCCGCGAAAGCGGAATCGGATGTTTTGAAATTGGCGCGACTTTCAAGTCAAATTTAATGTTCAGACACTGATTGAATAGAAGATAATAGTTTCCCACATGTTACAGTCAAAATGTACCTGCAATCGTGAAAAAAGAAGGTGCATTTCCGACTTTTATTACATTATTTATTGAAAATTAAAATCTTACCTCACAAACAGCTGATTTCGAGTGAGGTATCCAATAATCTCGATTAATACTCTCCATTCATAATTGCTTAAGCTTAGGATCGTTTGGGACTTGTCTTAAGTAAAATCCTTGGCCAGAACTATTACGGCTGTAGAGAATGCAACACGACACTATTGTTTTTTCATTGAAAAAGTGTATTTTCATAACAAACACTTCATGAAAATATATGACACCTAACCTTTTCTTAAAGTTTTGCTTCTTCTCTGCTTTTGTTTTTGGCTTTTAGATTAAAGTTTTGCTGAGTGAGACATCTAGAATACTTTAAATGTTTCGCGCTTCACTACGTATTTCCGATTCCGGTTTCGCGTCGGCTAGTGGAGGGGGTAACGTGACACAACTCTCCCTAGAGGAACTCTAGGTGCGCAGCGCTGGGTGCTACCCTTTCTCACAAATGAGATTAATTGCCAAGGATATAAGAACGCTTCAGCTTGGAACAGCGAATTAAATTGCGAGGCGGCCCGCCCGTTTGTATAACTTTTGATGTCCAAGATGGCAACTAACGTCTTCGGATTTAACATAGTAAATAAATTTGTTTTATATATACATGCACTTTTAGGAATTTATAAGAATTATGAAAATTTAATTCTTTTCCTACTAATCCTGATATCTAAAAATCCCGATTTCTTTCAAAAGCGAAATAAAAAAAGTACCAGCGATTGCCCGCGTCTTTTTAACACAAATAACAAATTTTAATACAAATTCAATTTCTGCCTAGATTATTATTAATTTACGCTATTTTTATTAAAAATACCAAATGGTCCGTCAAAAATTTGTGGAATTGTTACATTTTTTCAAAAACCAAAAAATCGTGGCGGACATGAAACTATGTTTTAACCTGGGTTTAAGTATAGGTCTAAACCTAGGGCAGACCTGGTTTTTTCTCGCGGCCACTTGGACCAAGTCTTAAGAAAAGACCAGGTTTTTTCGGGAAGTGTGCTATGTGGGATAGGAAGTGGGCACGGAAAAATGGAGGGTATCCTTATATTAGAGTTGGATCTCCTTATACTACTTCGTGGCTTTTACCCTCGCAAAACGTTTCAACAAAAGTTCATACGTCAAGAATAAAAAATGTGATGCCGCAAAGCATTCGCCAACGCAAAAATACCACATCTTCGTCTCTCTGAATAACGGCGGAAAGGCCGAAATACAGGAGGGAGTAATATTAAAATCAGCGGGTAAGTTGAAAAGCTTTTCAATTTAAGGCCATGTGAGCATAACCTCAACATTTTTTTGGCATTTTTTGAAAACCAACTTACGTTCACACGAAACGCGACATCGAGTTGAAAATTTGGGAAATCAAATGAGAAGCACTAAGAAACGTTTGTCTGGTCCTAAATTTTTATAATTATAAAAAAGTTTTTTTTTGAAAATTTTTTAGTTTGCTTTTTTCATAATTATAAAAATTTAGGACCAGAGAAACGTTTTATAGTGTTTCTTATTTAGTTTCCCAAATTTGCAAGTCGATATCGCGTTTCGTGTGAACGCAAGTAGGTTTTGAAAAAAATGTGAAAAAAATTTTGAGGTTACGCTTACATGGCCTTAATATAATAAATTTTTCCCAACGGTTCATTTGAGGTTTGGGTGACGTTAGAAACGTTGAATTTTTTGTTTTATTTTATTTTCAGAAAGTGAAGAAAAACTCGACGAAATCATCAAGTCAACAAGAGCAAGACGCCCTGCGTCGAAATTTCTGCTAACACCCCATGAATCCAGCACTGACGTGGCCAGCACCACTGATGACGAAGAAAAAGGCATACCGAAGCAAAAAGTAAGTATAACTTAGGTATTCATAATAATTCCCCTTGGTTGCTGCAAATCTTTTAAAATTTTTGATACTGCACTATAATAATTATACCTTTTTATTATTGTTGATTATATGAGAATTAATTTTTTTCTCTTAAATAGTTTGAAACCTATCAGAATTCTCTAAAAAATGAACATCTTGTCTAAAAAATGAGAATATGTGCAAGTTGTGGGTTGTGCAAGTTGCAATGTTTTCTTAAAATTTAAATAATTAATCGACTAAATGAATATATGTTTAAAATAAATTTGATAAAAACCTCATGATTATCTATTTCGTAATATTCTACAAAAATATTTCTTTCAGTAGAAAAAAATATTTAAATTTTGACAATATTTTTGTTTCAACCTTGAATATGTTGCAGCATGAAAGCAACAATTTTGACAAGAATGGTGATCACTTGCTGTGATTTTATATACATTTACCTTGAAAACGGTCTAAAAAACTTTAAAAAATGTTTATTATAATAGATTTTATTTAACTAGGCAACAAACTCCACGATTATTGAATATTTCCATATTTTGAATTCTAAACAGTATTGCATTGCTGCAAATAACTAAATTATTCAAAAATACGTATTTTTGACTAATGAAGTACTTTACTTCTAAGTTCCATAATACTTAAAATATGGCAATATATCACAAAATGGCTACAATCTGTTCGCTGGCCACAAACCCTTCAAAAACATTATAAATATTTTTTTATACTAAAATACTTGTGCCTTTGACATGAGGGTTTGACACTTTTGAAATCTGTTGAAACCTTTTAAAACTTTTAAAATTTCTTACAATGGCAATTCCTAGAAATAATCTAAAATTCCTTTCAATGTTTAGAAATCACTCGAAATCCTGTGGAACCCATGGAAATCTTTGGAAATAACTTGAAATCTTGTGATATATTTTGTAATATCTTGAAATACTTCGACAGTCCTTAAATTCTTCTAAAATATTTTGGAGTCTCAAGATATCTCTTGAAATCTTTGAAAATCATTTGAAAGCACTTGAATCTTTAAGTTTTTTCATATCCCGTGAAAATTTTTGGAACCCATATAAAAGTTTTAAAAATTCGAGATCCTTTGAAGACTTCTAAAATTAGTTGAAATTCATAAAAATTCTGTTAAATCCCTCAAAATAGGCAATGAAATCTCATAAGATTCTTGGAAATCCCTTATCCGATTCCTACTTTACTTGACATTTTTTTGTGGATTATACCAATTCCATACGAAAATTTCTGTACTAATAAGTTTTCACATGTGCAAAAAAAAGTCCAAACACAATTTTTTGTAATTGTAAAAATCTATTAGTACATAAACGTTCCTTAGTCCCTTTTCTTTAGTTACCCAAACTTTCATCTCGATATCTCATTTCGTGTGGAATTGTGATGATAAAAAAAAAAACGCGGAAAAGTAGAAATCGGATAAGTGTTACATGCGCTTAAGGACTTTGAAAGGTTTTGAGATAATAAAAAAAATTTCTTCAGATTCGTGGGAAAATTTGAAATGTTTTTTCACTTTGCAAAATTAATTTTACAAGAATAATAAAGAATATTTAAACATAAATTTTGACGAATAAATAACAATTCATCAATTATTAATTTAGAAACTATCGAGTTAGTTCAAGAGATATTTAAAAGTTTTGAAAAGATTTAAAAATAATTGAAAATTTGAAAAGATTTTATGAACATTCCTAGGAAAGTTGAAAATGATTTTTTATTTTGAAGAAGAAAATTTCAAGAGAGTATCTAAAAAGATTTTTTCTTTCCTCTTTTTTATTTTTGTGCAAAGAAACAAATTTTTTTGTTTTTAGGAATTGCAACAGTAGCATTTTGTGTTGTTTTTCGAAATTTGATCGTTGAATTCTTGTTTTGTTTTCAGGAATTCTATACATGAACAAAATTTTAGTTTGAATGCTTCTTCATTAAAATAAGGAATTCTAAATCTAACCTCAAAATGCAATCTCTTCATTTCACGAAAATTTTTTTGATTTGTATTTAAAAAAATCAATTTTTAACTGAAAATTCAACAATTTACTAAAATTGATGAATTTTCTTATAAATTCGTATTTTTTGGTAGAAAATTAATCTTCTTGATTGAAAATTCAACTACTTTGTTGAAAGTAGAATTACTTTGATAAAAATCCCTTTTAGTGGTTAAAAACCCATCTCTTTGGATGACAATTTTATTATTTTATTGAAACTTCGTTTTTTTGGGGTTCAAAATCAATGTTTCAGCTGCAAGTTTCAGTATTCCATTCTTGGTTCAAAATTGATCGTTTTTAGTTGACAATTCAACAATTTGGTCGTAAATTCATCTTTTTCAGTTGAAAATTCAACTACTCGATTAGCAGTTCAACTACTTTGTTTAACATTCATTTCATTGGTTGAATATTGAACTATTTTGTTGAAAAATCGGTATTTTTTGGTTGAAAATTGATCGTTTTCAGCTGAAAATTAAACAATTTTGTTGAAAATTTATGTATTTTGTTGTGAATTTTTCTTTTTATTTGTAAATGAATCTTCTTGATATAATTATTTCCTTAAAACTTTGTTTTTTTGGTTGAAAATAAATTTTTTTCTACTGCAAATTCAACTGTTCCATTTTGGGTTGAAAATTGATCGTTTTTAATTTAAACTTCAACTATTTGGTTGACAATTTATTTTCTCGTTGAATATTCGCATTCTTGGGTTGAAAAAAAATTGGGCTTTCTTCGCTGAATTCAACTGTTTTGATATAAAATAAAAATATTTTTTGGTTGAAGTATCAATTATGACATTTTTGGTTGAAAAATTAATCTTTTTGCCTAAGTTCGGCTATTTTTTACTTTTATTGAGGATTTATCTTTTTAGGTTGAAAAATCAACTAATACTATGTTGAAAGTTGAATTACTTAGTTAAACATACATTTTATGTTAATAAATTATTGTAAATTATTCTTTTTTGGTAAAAAGTTGAACTTGAATGTGTTTAGGTTCAAGTTGGTCTGGGCCATAGAAAAATTTCTACACGGGCAATAGTCTAATCCTCAACCAAATAGATGAATTTTCAATCAAGAAAATGAATTTTAAACTGAATAATTGAATTCTCAACAAAAAAATAAATTTTCCGAACCAAAAATGGAATCGCCAAATCTTCAGTTAAAAAAAATTAATTTTTAAGCAAAAAGGAAAGAATTTTTAACAGCAGCAGTTAAATTTTCAACTAAATGGGTGAATTTTTACGAAAATTAATTTTTTAACAGGGAGTTGCAATTTCATCCAAGTAGTTGAATTTTCAACAAGAAATATGAATTTTTAAGCAAATAGTTAAGTTTTTAAAGAAAAATAAATGACAAATTTTCTTCGTATAAAATTAATGTTTTACCAAAAAAGACGAAATTTCAACCAAATTTTTGTATGTTAAATCCAAAAACCGTATCATCTACGAGACTGTCGAATCTTCAACCCGGAAATATGATTTTTCAACGAAAAACCTATTTTTCTACCAAATAGTTGAATTTTTTTATTAAATATATGAATTTTCAACAAACAAGTTAATTTTCAACCAAATAGTATAATTTTCTACCAAATTGTTGAATTTTCATGACAAAAAGGCGAATTTTCTACAAAACAATTGAATTTTTAAGCGAAAAATATTGATTTTCAACTAAAATGATGAATCTGCAACAAACAAAAAAATTAATTATTTAAAAGTAGTTTAACTTTACATCAAGTGGTTGATTTTATACTAAAAAGGACGAACTCTCTTTCGATTAAAAATATAAATTTTCAACAAAAACTTGAATAATTGCAGTTTTAGTTAAAAAACAGTTCTCAATCGAAAAAATGAATTTTGAACAAAATAGTTGAATTTTCAGTTAAAATAATTAATTTTGCACAAAACAAATTGTCAACCAATGTGATGAATTTTCAATTAAAATAATGAATCTTCAACGGCAATAGATAAAATGTAAACCACAAAGATGAATTTTCTAACAAAAGAGTTTAACTTCCAACCAATTAGTTTTATTTTCAACCGGAAAGATCAATTTTTGACCAAAAATAGAATGGTTAAATATTCAGAAAAAAAATTAATTTTTCTAAAAAATGATGAATTTTTAACTAAAATGATGCAACTTGAACTAGAATAGTTGAATTTTCAACCAAGAAGATAAATTTTTAACCAAGAAGATTAATCTCTAAAAAAATACGAATTTCCAAAAAAATGCATGAATTTTCAACTAAAAAGTATAAATTGCCAACCAAAAATTGAAAAGTTAAATTTTTAGTTTGACAAAATTAATTTTTAACCAAAAAGATGAATTTCTAATTAAAATGTTGGAAAGTTGAACAAAAGTTACATTTTTGAGTAAGAGAAAAAATAATTTTGAGCAAAAAAAAAGTAATTAAAAAAACGTTGAAGTTTCAAACAAAGTGATGAATTTTCAACAAAAATGATGAATCTTCAACTAGAATAATTGGATTTTCAATCAAAAAGATTAATTCTTAAACAAGAATATTAATACTCTACAAAAAAAAAGATTTTTAAACAAAATAGATTAATTTTCAATTGAATAGTTTAATTGTTAACTAAAAAAGTTCAATTTTTAACCAAGAATGGAACAGTTAAATTTTCATTTAAAAAAATTAAATTTCCATCAAACCAATGAATTTTTAACTGAAATAATGAATTTTCAACCGGAACAGTTGAATTTTCTACAAAAAAAAATGATTTTCAAGCAAGAAGATTAATTTTCAAGCAACAAGATTAATTTATACCAAAAAAGACAAATTTTCAAAATAATAGATGAATTTTTAACTAAAAAGGATAAATTGTCAACCAAAAATTGATAAGTTAATATTTCAGTTAAAAAAATTAATTGTCAACCAAAGAGATAAATTTTCAACAAATGAATGGAACAGTTACGTTTTCGGTTAAAAAAAAACAACTAATTTTCAGCACGTTAGAATAATTAAAAAAAAATTTACATTGTATTAACTAAAATGATGAATTTACAACTGGAATAGTTGAATTTAAAACCAAAAAAATAAATTTTGAACAAAAATTATGAATCTTCAACTAGAATAATGTAATTTTCAATCAAAAAGATTAATTTTCAAACAAGAAATTAATTTTCTACCAAAACAAAAACGATTTTTCAACAAAATACATTAATTTTCAATTGTCTATCTTACTTTCAAACTTAGAAATATTAATTTTTAACAAAAAATAAAATAGTTCGATTAACAGCTTTAAAAATGAAATTTCCACCAAACTAATGAATTTTTAAATAAATGAATGAATTTTCAACTGGAATAGTTGAATTGTCGGCCAAAAAGATAAATTTACAGCCAAGAAGATTAATTTTCTACCAAAAAAGACGATTTACAGATAAATAAATAAATTTGCAACAAAATAGTCTAACTGGAATAGTTAAATTTTCATTTAAAAAAATTAATTTCCTGCCGAAGAGAAAGCAAATTTTTAATGAAATAGCTTATTTTTAAACCAAACAGATGAAATTTCAATTGAAATGCTAGAAATGCTTATCACTCTTGTCGAAAATATTATCGTCATAAAGTTATTTTTATGGAACACTTCAAAATATATAAACAGTTTGAAAAGTTGACATTGACTGTTTGCCTTTATACTAGAAAATAAAAAGTAATCGAAAACAAGTGACAAGCACTTTTACTTTACGTGATTTGATATATTTTTTGAAACCCAACAGTGCAAATTACCAACAATATAGTTGATACCTCCATACGCATGTATAATTGCGCAATATACTCAATCGAGCATATTGCGCAATATACTCAATCGAGCATATTGCGCAACATACTCAGTCGAGTATATTGCGCAATATTATGCATTCCAATTGGAAACGGCAGAAATGAAACTTTGATGGATTAACTTTGAAATTTTTTGTGAGGAATCATCATGAGTTTTGAGGAGATCGCATAGTACGAAAGGAAAGAGAGAGAGAGTATATACATGCTTGTATCGAAAAGGAGATTTCAGACCAATTTTTCCGAAGTTTAAGAATGGAAAATATTCACTGAATATTTCCAGCTCTAGAGAATTTATTTTTACTGCGTGGGTGAGTTCGGGGGGGGGGGGCTAAAATGACAATCCATAGCCTAAACTAACTGTTAAACATAAAAAATAACTTCGAAATTGAAATAGAGTTTATAGTACATAGATAGTTCGAGAAAATATGTTTGCGTTTTTTTTACGAGTTGGGGGCGATTCGCTATCTCGTATTTTAACCTTCTGAAATCCTCGATTATTCCTTATTGAAAAAATAAGCTACTCTCAATAAGAATCTGGAGATTTTGACAAACTGAACTTAAAAAAACTTCACAATATGAAAAAAAAAATCGATTAGAATCGATTAGGCATGTAGTTTAAAAATATCCGCAGTGTAATGGTATAGGTTGATCTGCGTACTAGTTTTAATAGATGGCGTT
>CAKNYM010038845.1:0-15548 GCA_932195095.1 Andricus curvator | reverse complement strand
AAAAAAGTTCACATTGAAGCATACAGTTGCATTTTAAATAAAAAAAGGAGGAAATCTGATACCTAAAGATTAATTTAAAAAAAGACACGTTTGTAAGTAAAAAAAAAACAATTTGTTTCTCAACGAATAATGCAAAAAGTATGTTTTCAATTAAAAACATTAATTTCATTCCAAAAAAACAATCGAATTTTCAAGCAAATAATTCAATTTTCAACGACAGAGATAAACCTTCCACCCAAAAAAATAAATATTCAACAAACTGTTTGAACTTTCAACCAAGTAGTTTAATTTCCAACAAAAGAACACGAATTTTCAACAAAATAGTCAAATTTTCAATCAAGGAGATGAATTTTCCAACAAAAAAAAAGAATGGGCAGGAAATACAGATTTTTTATAAAAAAAAATCATCTCCTTGATTGAAAATTGGACTATTTTGTTGAAAATTCGTGTTCTTTTGTTGAAAATTCAACTACGTGCTTGAAAGTTTAAACAGTTTGTTGCATATTTATTTTGTTGGGTTGAAGGTTCATCTCTGTCCTTGAAAATTGAATTAGTTGGTTGAAAATCCGGTTGATTTTTCAAAATTAAAATTACTGTTTTTAATTGGAAACATACTATTTTGCATTATTCGCTGAGAAACGAATTGTTTCGTTTTTTTAGTTACAAACCTGTCTTTTTTTGTAAATAATCTTTAGGTTTCAGAGTTCCTCCTTGTTTTATTCAAAACGCAACTATATGCTTCAATGTGAACTTTTTTTGTGGAAATTGCATATTTCCAAATTGAAAATTCAACTGTTGTACAGATGAAAATTTGACTATTTTGTTGAGAATAAGTACTTTTTGTATATACTTATTAATAATGATTCTAGTATGGAAACGAATGCAGTTTTATAACTACACGGTTTTAAAAAATTTTACTTTTTATAGGATACAGCCACAGACGATGAAGCTCTGCTGATTGCAGAAAACACGGATCGACCCATTCTTATTTTGATAGGTTAGTTTTCCATACACCTGAGATATTCAGGAATTTTTTCGGACATCTCTATCAATCGCACGGTATTTTTCTTATGTTAAAATTTTATTTCTGTTTACAGGGAATTCTCTATTCGACGAAGCTGCCACTAGCGTAGTTTTTGCTGAGAGACAAGAGATCATCAGGCCCAGGAACATTCTGGAAGGATTTCTGTGCTTTTTCTTGTCTTACTACGTATATGGCTACACGTAGGGAGTAAATTTCAAGTCTTTGGAATTCATCCAACGGTAATTTTACTACAAAAAATCATGATATCTTAGCTTAATCGTATGCATTTTTATCGTATGTAAAATTAATTATTCTTTTTTAAACTGTTTCAGCGTTTTCAAAAAAATTAATCCCTCTTCAGGGCACAAGAGAGGGAAAAAATCAAAAAGGAACCTTCACACAGTGAATGCGCAGGTTCAGAAATTAATGGACAAGGTGGAAGAAAAGGACGGAAATTAGAATTTCTGATTACTGCTTTCCTGCGTCCTGCTGTCCTGCGTTTTAAACAAAAAAAAGCGAATTTTCAACAAAACATTTGTGCACAGGCCTTTTAAAATTAAGAGTCAAACCATCGAAAACTGTATTTTGGTGATTGTGGATTCTCTTTAGTTAAAGCTCCTTCGGCTTTAACCAACACATTCTCATCATAAATCTTGTCCTTTGCACTCGATTTTTCCCAAAATGCGAACTTTTCTACATTATGTTCAATATCGAATTTATATTAAATTTATTATGGGCATTAGTATTAAAACAGACATATTTTCATTGTCTTGTTTTTATAATTGAAAAAAAGTGCGCATTCTATAAAAAAATTGTGTCATTAAAACAAAAATGCGCATTCTAGCGTAAAGTGATTTAAAGAAAATTTGTAGATACAATTCCGGCAAAAATTTTTGTTAAATAAAAACTTATTGTAATGGGCGTCGTTTTTCAAAAAGTTAATTCTTTCATTTTCAACGTTATTTTTCACGATTGAAACAAAAACTACGCATCCTATCAAAAAATTATGAGTATCAAATTTGTAGGTCTTTTTTGGGTAGATAACTTTCGTCGAATTGCTTTTTTTGAAATTGGCATTGAATGAAACAAATATTGTTAGCCTAAAATTCTTCTCGATTTGTTGCTCTTGAATAAAATCTACATCAAACTAAACTAAGTTTCTTATATTATAATAAGCGATTCTCCCATCCTATATATATATATATATATATATATATATATATATATATTTCATATTGTATATTTCCCATACACAAGTATGGAAAAAATACCACTCCTTGTATGGGTTAAAAACTTCCAGTACATGTATGGAAAATTTACAATTATTTTTCTTACAGTGTAGTACACTTCACATGACACACTTTTTAAATATACCTCCATATTTCATCGCTTCTCGTATTTTTTCCAGGTTCCTAATGTACACTGTTAAAGATGTTTGTGATTTTACCATACTTTTACTATATGAGTGTAACGCAAAATTGCAGTTCAAGTAGTATCAGCTATAGTGGCGGATTTAGGTATTTGCCGACCCTAGGCTAACAGAATTTTGTACTGACAGAAATTAACTACTAGATTTTGAATTCACAGTAAGACATGTAGTTATCAAATTTTGCCGCCCTAGGCTGCAGCCTATATGGGAAATCCGCCACTGATAAGCTAGACGGGCTAAAGTGAGTGTAAAGTAAAATTCCTATCTCGGTATTGGAATTTCAATTTCCAATACCGAGATAGGAATTTTACCTTACACTCATCTTAGCCCGTCTAGTTTATGAGTGATCCTCTATGTAAGTAAAATAAGAATTGTGTCTTGCTAGTCTAGTCGTAACGTACTCTACTTCGAGCTTGGCGGTTGGGGTTTGATTCTCCGTGCCTGTGAATTTCGTTTTTTTTTAACTTTCTTCCACGACATTGCATTGCATGTATGGCAATATTCCAATACAGTTATGACAATATAACAATACCAGCATTTAAAAACTACAATATCATGTATTGAAACGTCACCTTACGTATCGGAAATAAACTTCCAATAGATTTAGATTTTAGAATAGACTTGAGAAAAAATAGTAATATACGACTATAATGTATAAAAAATGTTGAACTTGTTCCGTACGATCTAGTGACATGTTTTAAATATCATTTAAAACATCAAAAAAACAAGCAATTAGTATCCTACTTCCATCCTTCTTTTATCTTTCTTTTTTCTTTTCACAATAATCTTTTGTTTTATTACTATACACGGAAGAAATATGCCCGCTGCACGGTACACTGAGGTGAAATAAAAAAATGAGGTTTTGAAAATGACATTTAAAACGCAATTATGCACCGATTTTAGATTTTTTTTAAATTCAGGAAAAAATTCTTCAGAGATATATTTCTGCTCTGAAATTGCTTGCCTTCATCATTACGAAGATACCTGGCCATTCAAACTTAAGATCGGATGTTATTAATTAATTCTATAAACATATTATACATATATGTATATATACATATACAAATGTACTTACAAGTAAACCGCAGATATTTATAGGCAGAAAGAAATTGTTTTTTCTTCTAGTCTTGTTGTAATTATATTACCAATCATGTTTTCTGAACAAATTTTGCCATTCATCAATATTTCTTTATTTTATAAACAAATTATATAAACAAATGCAAATTTTAAGGCGTTTTTAAGCGAAAAGAAATCAATTTTTTTCTAATCTTCTTGAAATTATATTGCCAATGATGCTTTCTGGAAAAAATTTGCTATTACAATGATGTTTTCTGAAAAATGCTGCCATTCATCGATATTTGATTGTATAAACAAATTATATAAACAAATGCGCATTTTAGGCATTTTGAGGCGAAAAGAAATCAATTTTTTTTCTAGTGTTGTTGAAATTATATTTCCAATGATGTTTCCAGAAAACATTTTGCCACTCATAAATATTTGATTTTACAAACAAATTATACAAACAAATAGGCATGTGAGGCATTTTAAGGCAAAAGAAATCAACTTTTCTTCTAGTGTTGTTGAAATTATATTTCCAATGATGTTTCCAGAAAACATTTATCCATTTTTCACTATTTGCTTATTTTATAAACAAACTATATGAAAAAATGTACATTTTAGGCATTTATGGACAAAAAGAAAGCGTTCTTCATCGTTTTTATGTTGAGATAAAAGAGCAATGTCAGTATTCTTGCATTTTTTTAAGTCCCTTGTTTTTTATTAAATCTTGATGAGGTGATTTGGAAAAAAAGTAAAATAAGTGATTCTTAAAAATGCAAGCATACCGTTATCGCATTCTGCTACTAAAGCTTTGAATTTTTTAATATAATTTGTTTATAAATTTTACGAATACCATTTTATCACAAAATTTTGTCAAAGAACATAATTCGCAATATAGTTTTAACCAGACTAGAAAAAAGAATGATTTTTCTGCCTATAAATGCCTATAATGCGCATTTTTTACCTAATGTGTTTAATAAAAAAAAGTGATGAATAAGGAAATTTCATCTATAATCTATTTTAAGAATTCATCTATTTTTTTTATAGACACATCATTGTCAATATAATTTAAAAAATAATAAAAGAAAACACGATTTCTTTCTGCCTATAAATGTCTGCAGTTTAAATTTGGTTGTATAATTTTGTTATAAAATAAACAAAAATTGATAAACGGAAATTTTTTTCAGGAAAAACCACTAGTAATATAATTCCAGTAGTTTTTAAGTATCTTACTGATGTTCTAAACGTGGGAGATGAAAGACTTCCCAAGATATGTCTCAAGGAGGAAATAAGGAATTTAAAAAATAAAAATCCATCAAACTGGGGTAAAAAAGTCAAAATAGTTTTTAATGAAGCAGGGGATGGTGAAACACTTGGATTTATATGGGAAGGGGGGAGGGAGAAAGAAATAGCTAAAAATTTAGAACGTAATATACATACATTGATTAGCAGTTCGAACTCGAAAGTTCATTGCCTCACCCCAGGTGCGAAATTCGGTCGGCTGCCAGAGATTGACCATCGGCCCAAAGTCGGCCCTGCTTTGGTAACCGATCTACGGTAACCAGAGTTGGGCCGACTAAGGTGTTTTCAAGCTGCCATGGCCTCACCGACGTTGCCAACCAACGTCGGCGGTGGGCGAAAAGCCGACTGTCGGCCCTATTCTGGCCCAACGTTGGGCCGACGATCGGATAAACTCTGGCAGATTGGTCGGTACGACCGCAAGAATGCGGTCGGTCCAACTCTGGATACAGCAGTCGGTTAGCCACAAGTTACCATGATGCACCCGACGGTCGGTCAAACCTTGGCCCAAATATGGGCCGACCGTCGGATAAACGCTGGTTCATTATTTAAAAAAAAACCGTGAAAGTACGGTCGGCCCGACTCTGGAAAAGAGATGGCCCGACCATCGGCATAACATTGGCTTGTACAAGACACCATGATGCACCCGACGGTTGGCCCAAATATGGGCCAGCCGTTGGATATACTAGGTTTCATTATTTCAAAACGACCGAAGTTTGGGTACGAAAAGCTGGATTTTTGTGTAGACATACCCATATTTGTACCAAAATTTCGGTACATGTAAACTAGGGTGGTTCTTATTTATACTTGGTGGATTTTTTTTCTCGAATTTCCCTGCTCTCACTCCGCACTTTTGGGTCTCCAAAGAAAACCCCGTAAGTGACAAATTTGAATTTTACGTAATAATGCAGTTTATTGACGCTTTTTGAAAGTTTGAAAAAAATAAATAATCATTAATCGAATATTTAAGAATACTCAGTCATTGTTTAACGAATATTCCATTTTTTAAACAATTTTAATTTGTTTAAACACTTAAGAGTATTTTCAAAAAGCAAAGTAGAACATAAGAATATTTCAATCTTTCGAAAAATAGCAAAAATAAAATATGTAGACAACAAAATTGTTTAAACAATTTAAATTTGTTTAAGCATCTACGAGTATTCATGATGAACAAATTAGTACTTGAAAATATTTAAATTTTTTTCGAAAATTTAGTGAGATAAAATATTTTTCCTGTTTTTTTTAGGTAAAATATATACTTGATCTAATACGTATTATTTAAATAATTGTGAAATTATTTAAACAAATTATTTGATTGTTATCATTAATTATATAACTAATAAATTCTAGAAAATACGTTCATTTCGCGAGTTAACTGAAAAAAAAAATTTAAACAAATTAAAATTGTTTAAATAATTGAATATTATTTAACAAATGACTTGGTATTCTCAAGTTACCAGTTAATGATTATTTATTTTCAAAAAACTTTTATAAAGCGTCAATAAACCGCATTATTACGTAAAATTCAAATTTGTCACTATGGGGTTTCCTTTGGGACCCATAAGAGTGGCTTAAAATTATTCAACCTCAAAATTTATTATTGATTCTTATTCTCTGACGAATTCTGGACAATATACTGAAACACAGAATTATTTGTAACATATTATCGCGTTTAAATATTAGATTTTCAAAAAGCTGACTTTTTCCCATGTTACATCAAAGTGAAATTTCATGGTCTTTGCGCCACCCCTAAATATTAACCGATTTTGCTCAAATTTAAAGGACATTTTTTGTTGGGCATTCGAAAAAACCGGGGGGTGAGAGCAGAGAAATTCGAAAAGTGAAAAATAAGAGACACCATAATGTAGACGCTTCGTTTTTTTTAAGAAAAAAAATTCTAAGTTCCATCTTTATGATAAATTGTGAATGTTCAGAAAAATGTACATTTGATGTAATTCTTAATCGTTTTAAAATAGTCTGAAACACCTAAAAAGCAAAAAGTTACACGAAAGTTTAAAAAAATGTGTTATTACAAAAATTGTAGCAGTACCTAAGTTCCGTCTATGCAAATTTTAAATGCTCATTAAAAATGACATTTTATGTCATTATCAAACGTTATAAAATGGTCTAAAACGCGAAAAAAATATAACAAGAAGAAAAATTAGTCAAAGTGGGCACCTAAAAAAAAAATTTTTGAATAAAATTTTTTGAAAAAAATTGTATAAAAAAAGTTTGAGGAAAATGTTTGAAAAAAAATTGTTTAAAAAAAATGTTTGATAAGAAATTTTTGAAAAAAAATGTTTGATAACAAATTTAAAAAAAAAATGTTTGAAGAAAAATTTTGAAAAAAAATTGTTGAAAAAAATTTGTTGAAAAAAAATTTGTTAAACAACAATTTTAGGGGTTCCGCCCGGGAATATTAAACACTAAAAATTGTAATCGATTTAAATTATTTATTTAAAAAAAATTTAATTTATATTCCCGTTAACAGTTAATTTATTTTAGATCTACATGATGCCGCATAATAATACAAAAATTCATGAGAAAAAAGAGTTAACTAATTGTTTTTCTTAACTGCTTTGAGCTGTAGCTTATGAGGATGGTTTTTTCATTGTCTTTCAATTCTTTAGGTATAGAGTAATGGGTAAGACTCCCGACTGCTAGGCGATAGATTCAGGTATAGGTGTAGGTTCGAAACCCCGTAGCGTTAGAAATTTTATTTGTAATATAATGTTTAAAAATGTAATTTATGTATTCATTCTAAGCAGGACCATTAACATTTATAGTAAAAATACTCGCAATCGATTATTATTTATTTTTTGAATACCTATTTTGTGTATTTCCCAAGGTTGCCCAGGTGCGAATTGACCGTCGGCCCAAGGTTGGGCCGACATCATCTTAATAGATGGCCCATATATGGGATCAAATGTCGGGCCGACTTTGAGAAGTCAAAGGCGGTTGACCGTTATCATTTAGCTGGTTGGCCCGACCAGCGGCGCACAAAGTTGGACCGACCGTCCGACGGTTGGCCCGACCGTGGGCCGACGGTCAATTCGCACCTGGGACTACCCGATTCGGGTAGTGTTTCTAGGTGGATATTTACTACCAATGTGGGCCCACCACACCCAAGACGGGCCAACAGCACGCAGTATTCCTGAACGGTAACCCATCCAAGTACTAACCGCGCCCAACAATGCTTAACTTCAGTGATCTTACGAGAACTGGTGTTTTCAGCGTGGTATCGTCGTTGGCGTAATATAGGGACAAAAATTGAACAGGAGATTCAAAGTAATTGGGGGAGGATAGACAATTCCACCTACTGTAAGGACTATATGAAATGGAAAATTGAGAAGGCAGAGAGGAATTTTGGGAAATCAAGGATTTAGGATATTTGGAAAAATAACTGTGGGGTAGACTTAGGTGCGGAAATGTCGGGAAATCAGGTAATAAGGGGTTCAGGGATCTAAATTGTAGGCTTTGCCAAAGTGACGTTGAGGACATGAAGCACATATGGAAATGTACAAAAGCAAAGGAACTTATTGACAAGAGATGGGTAGGAGAGGTAGAAAGATGGTTAGAGGAAGGGAAAGGCATGGAATTTGAGTTGAAAGTTTATCTCACATTGTCAGGAAAGCCGATTCCCGGACTCTGTTATAGATATGCTAGAGAATTTGAAAGATTGGCAAGAGAAAAGGCAAATAAGGATAAGGGGAAAGATTTGTGCGATGATACTCGAGTGCAGAATGATGTGTGAGTGGAACCAAAGAATCAGTAATGTTCAACCTTAAGGCCATGTGACGAGTGGGTCGCGTGACCGGATTCCTACCTTACGGACACTTTTTTTATTTGTAAACTTATTTTCACATGAATAGCCACATCGAGTTGAAAATTTGGGATAATAAATAAAAAGCACTAAGAAAGGCGGGTCTGGTCCTAAATATTTATAATTATGAGAAAAGTTTTTTTTTTTGTAAATAATTTTTTTTTGCTTTTTTCATGATTATTAAAATTTAAGACCAGACCCGCCTTTCTTAGTGCTTCTTATTTATTATCCCAAATTTTCAACTCGATGTGGGTATTCGTGTGAAAATAAGTTTACAGATAAAAAAAGTGTCGGTAAGGTAGGAATCCGGTCACGTGACCCACTCGTCACATGGCCTTAATGCTAGTTATTAGAACTGTATTTTGTTATAAATTTTAAACTTTATATAGATGTTTATTTAAAGTCTAAATCCGTGCCAAAACGTGAGTAATGTCTACTGTGATATTTACTCTCTAAAACTGAATCAGTGAAATTTTAACTGAATCAATCAGTAGTGTAGGTCTCCACTGAAAAATCAGTGGTTTTTACCTTGTCACTGGGTAAATCAGTGAATATTTTCATAGAAATATATCAGTGACCCTAGAATTACTGATTCACCAAATGGTTGTTTTCACTGATTAATTCAGTTGGAAAGTTGTCATAAAAAATAATGAAATTTGACACTAAAGAGCATTTGTTTCATCTTCTTTGCGAAATACTAACTGTCTGAACGGTTAAACATTATTATTATTCTATTTTACATTTCCTTTGATTGCGATATTTAATTCGCAAAAGGTTCTTTTTTGTCAGCTCCCTAATAGAAATTGTTCTAGTTTTTCCTTAACACTCTCAAGTAACTCGTAGGGCCGAAATGGGGAAAAACTAGACTAGAGAAACTAGGTAGTGCCTAGTTAGAACCTAACTAGAATTTCCTGATCAGATTTGAACGAGGAAATCCTTGACTAGTAATCAATGAAATTTCCTCATTCAATACGAGAATAGTTTTTCCTTGCCTGTATCTCGATACAAACTAACTAGGATTTCGTGCTCAGTTTTAACTCGAAAGACCCCTTTACTGATTTCTGACAGATTTTCCTCGCTTGGAACGAGCGCTTTTTTCCTGTCAAGGTTTTCGCGAGGAAAAGCTGGGGAAAACTGTTATTGTGTGGCGTTAATTACGATATATATCAGCTGACGGATTGCTGAATCATATTATTTTGTGCTGCAACTGGGTGATAAAAGTACGTTCGATTTCGGTATGGATCGAAAAATAAAATCAACAGGAAATCGAGTGCGAAGTTTCCACAAAAGAATTATAAATTATTAAATGATTTATATTTCCGGGTAAGTAGAAAAAATAATGTATTATAGTACTCCTAACCTAGATTCAGATGTCAAATGCAATAATGCCGTAAAGCTTATCAAGGAAATAAGAAAAGAAGATTTCAACGAAAATTTGGCTGATTTTGAAGATTCAAGTACCGAATCACTACAAGTTGAGTCGACTTTTGATGAAGGTACGAAACTCAAATTTTCTAACCTAATAATGTAAATTTGAATTAAAATGCCTATAAACTGTTTTTTACGAATTAGAAAAAGATTCGCATGAGGAGATGTTCAAGGGACCACCAGTCAAGAAATACAAAAGAATTGTATCGAAACACGGTATGATTACATATTCCATTTGAATCTCAAATTTTCAAATAAGCATGAAGAAATTCATACCAAATTTTGTTTTCCTTAGCTCCAGCCAAATTAAAATCACCACAGTTTTTGCAGTCTCTCTATCCCGCTTGATTTTTAGCTTCAAAAAATAATAAAAAGAAGGAAGACTTCAATAAATTTAAAATGTCCCTATTTCGTCCGTCAATTGATTCCGCAGAATCTTCGGGCTTAAAAAACATTCAGAAACAAAAAGACCCTGAAAAACAAGATTCTTCGAACAAATCATCGTCGCGTCTCGTGAGAAGCAGAAAAAAAGATATATGGCAACGATTACATTGAAGTAATTAAGTCATTAAGAAAACAAAGAATCTAAATAAATATTAAATTTACAGGTAGCAACTTTCCGGAAAATCTCATTACGAAAACTGTGAACAAAATACAAAGTCCAAATAACTCTCCCATTTCCAACGAAGGTAATATAAATTTTTATGAAGTTTCACATTAGCTGACAATTAATCCGTTTTTTTTCTAGAGTTGATAAGCATCGTTTTACGATCCATGCATTCCATGTTCGGGTATCACTTTTCTGAAGTCAAATCAGAAATGACCGAAGTTACCGAAAATGTGGGAAAACTGCAGTTTACTGAAGATGTACCGCAAGCTAAAATATATAATTTATTAGAGTGCAAAGTGCAGTTTTACGTTATCTCAGTGGGCCATTATAATGGTGTTTTCTGAAAATAAAAGGTCGAGCATTTAGAAGTGAGTAGTTAACAGAACTGCTGTCTCAGGCGAGAGAATGGTTGCGACGTTTGTCGTAACGTGTCTCGCCAACGGTTGTTTACGTTTGGATCCCCCCGATTCGGAGCCAGGGCTATTTGCAGGCAACCATCGACACTAACCTGAAACCGAGAGTTTGGTGCAACTAAAATAAATAACATAACCTCAGCTATCGAGCACGTTGATATGTATGTATGTATGTATGTATGTATGTATTCACTCATTTTCACTGTTCTAATCAGTAATATTACATTCACTGAATGAATCAGGAACTTTTCACTGATTCTCAGTGACTACATTCTCACGATTTCAATCAGTGAAATTTCACTGATTCAGTTTTAGATATATGATAATGAAAATTGAATGTAGCTATTATTGTTAAGGCTACAAGGCTGTCATTTAATATAAGGGGACTGGTTTTGGGATGTAACGACCAATGTAAAAACCTAAGGAAAGGTGTACATGTGAGAAATAAATTCTATTCTATTCTATAATTTCAGTAAGACTAGAAGATAAAACGATTTCTTTCTTACTATAAATGTCTGCAATCTAAATTTGTTTATATAATTGATGAACAACATCCAATCTTAAATTTTAATAGCCAGGTATCATCCTAACAATGGAAGCAAGGAATTTACGAGCAAAAATATACTGTAAAGACGAATAACCCCTAATGTCGATTACTTGTTCATACAATTTGTTTATAACAATTAACATTACAAGATAAAATTTTTCTTTTCTTTCTTATACTTCTGTCCTTTGAATCCAAGTGACGGGAAGTATAAGAAAATTGTTTCTAGGAGATAAAAAATGAAATTAAGAAAATTGAGTTTTTTCCGATGTTTAAATTAACATAAAAATTAAATAAACAAAAAAATCAACAATTGGCCGTCACCAATCACTGAAGAATTTAGTCGTGAATTTTTCAACAAAAAAAATCTAAAATCGGATCATAATTGGGCTCTAAATGTTATTTTGAACCTCGTTTTTTTATTCCAGCCCACTGTACGCGGGCACATTCTCATTACCCCCCCCTCCCCCCTCTCTCTCGAAGAATGTTTTGTTTTTTACATAATTGTTCATTATTTAAATAATTTCCATTTGTTTAAACAATCTTTTCTCCCTCAAATTGTAACAAGTTATTATTCTCTGGAATTTATATCTCGAAAATAATAATTTTCCACGACTTACAGAGAAAAATATATTTTTTAAACGAATAATAATTGTTTAAACAATTGTAAATTATTTACAAAATACTTGGAAACTCGTCATTTATCGATTAAAAATAATTCATTTTGAAAAAACACAAGAAATACCGTTTGTAGTATGAATTCATTAGAAAACTGCTATTTTGCATTTTTTCGGTTTCTTTTTCATTCTGTTTTGAGAATTCCCGCCAAGTATTTAAAGTCTAACAGGAGGATAATATGCTGCGTCTAATTTGAAAAAAAGAAACAATTTCCAATATTTTTCTTAAAATTTTTGAGTATTTAGATGTGTAATAATAATGGTAAATGTCATAATAATGAATTTTCCATAATGAAATTTCAATTTTTATTATTCTTCTTCATGAAATATAATTAGCCTAATTCTAAATGTAGATGCGTAACATAAGTGCGACACAATGTGTCGTTTCAGAGAACTCATATCGGTCCGCATCGGTATTTTATAAACAAAGCTTGACTAGGGTAGGGTGGGGCGAGATGAGCATAGGGGGTAAGATGAGCCACTCAATTTTCTCGCAGGCTATAATTTCTTTTGTAACTGTTCTTTGTACTAATATTAGGAAGAACGTGATCAAATTTCTTTGTAAACAGTTTTTGCTCAATGTTGAATAAATTTGGAAAAAACGAAAGGAAAAATTTCAAGACCTGTATTCTGCTATTTTGCATTTGTTTAGAAAGTCCAAGAATCACACAAAATCACATATTAGACGTTTTTCCAGTGGTTATTTAGATAAATAGAATAGGATAAATTATTTCAGGGTATCAAGAAAGAATGTGAATCGAATAACCATTTTCTACGATACTTTGCAAATATGCAATAATTCTTAATTATTTCAACAATTTTCATAAGCATATTCAGATTTTGGCTATTTTTCAAAGAATAGGCACAATTTGTTTACGGAGTCAACTAAGAATATCTTTCCGATTACTCTTTTCTATGTTGCTTTGTAAATTTACAATAATTATTAACAATTTAAACAATTTTCATACAAAATTCAGAATTTGGCTATTTTTCAACGAATAGGCTCAATTTTTTTGCAGAATTAACCAAGAATATCTTGCCGATGACTTTTTCTATGATGCTTTGCAAATTTACAATAATTATTAATTATTTCAACAAATTAAGAGTTCAGCCATTTTTCAATGAATGGGCTCAGTTTGTTTACGGGATCACCAAAAATGTATTTCCAATAACTCTTTTCTACGGTACTTTTCAAATTTACAATAATTACTATTTATTCAAACAATTTTTATAAATATATTCAGATTTTGGCTGTTTTTCAAGGAGCAGGCTCAATTTTAACAGAATTGAATAAGAACATATCTCAGATGCCTTTTTTCTGTATTGTTTTGCAAATTTAAAAGATTTATTAATTATTTGAACAATTTTTATTACAAAATTAAGAGTTTGGCTATTTCTGAAAGAATAGGCCCAATTTGTTTCCAGAAGTAACAAAGAATGTATTTTCAATAACTATTTTCTACGATACTTTGCACATTTACAATAATTAATAATTATTTAAACAATTTTCATCAGCATATTCAGAGTTTGGGCATTTGTCAAGGAATAGACAAAATTTGTTTCCGGAGTCAACTAAGATTGTCTTTCCGATGCTCTTTTCTATGTTGTTTTGTAAATGTACAAGAATTATTAATTATTTAAACAAATTTGATGAAAAAATAAGAATTTGGCTATTTTTCAACGAATAGGGTGAATTTTTTACAGAATTAACTAAGAATATCGTTCCGATGACTTCTTTCTATTATGCTCTTCAAATTTCCAAGATTTATTAATTATTTAAAATATTTTCATGAGCAAATTAAGAGTTTGGCAATTTATCGAAAAAACCCTGCCGTCAAACCTCCTGCTCGACATTAAATGAAACCGAGGTTAAAACACAGCGAATACACAACTCGGTCGTATACGTCGCAGATGGTCATCCATCCGAGTGCTATGCACGCTCGAAATGGCTTGACATCTGGACTCTTCTCGAGTCAAGATCATTTACTGTGTATTTCTATGAAAATGTGTACGCGCCGACATTTTATAGTTTTTTTCCCGAAGTTGCATGAAAATGTTTAGAGTTGCACAATTATTTATAATGCATCGTGAGAGGGTATCCATGCGAAACCGTGTACAAATCAAAATTATTGAAGTAAAAATTAATGTAATGGTATTTTATTGAAATTCATTTCCAAATAAAATAATTACATTTAAATAAATTGGTCGCGCGCAGAGCGCGCGTATGAGGCTCTGGTTTTGTTGAAAATTCGTCTTTTCTGGTCAAAATCAATGGTCATGTTTTCGGTACATGCGCAGTTGAAAAAGTCGCTGTCGGTTAGCATCACTGATCTAGGGACTAGGGTAGGGTGGGGCGAGATGAGCCACTCAATTTTCTCGCAGGCTATCATTTTTTTTGTAACTGTTCTTTGTACTGATATCAGGAAGGACGTTATCAAACTTCTTTTTAAAAAAATTTCGCTTAATGTTGAATAAATTTGGAAAAAAACGAAAGTAAACATTTCAAGACCTGTATTCTGCTATTTTGAATTTGTTTAGAAAGTCCAAGAATCACACAAAATCACATATCAGATGTTTTTCCAGTGGTTATTTAGATAGTTTATTTATTAAACCTTAATTTTTCAACAGATTTTTATATAATCGTAAAACAGAAATAGGTGAAATTTTGATTTTACTTGCAAGTGTCATATGGGGCCGAATGAGCCACTGTTCTGGGGCGGAATGAGCCACCTCTTCCTGTGCATTAACCTAACCTCTTAGTGTAGCAGTCAGTAGGTTAAGATGCAATGTTTCATTGTATCAGATTGTGCAGTGTTTTAATTATGGTGCAAACGTATAAAAAACTAATCATATCGAAAAAAATTCTCAGAATAAGTTTGACAGCTGCACTGTTATAGGTCTGTATTATAAAATAATATAGTTGCTGGCAACCAGAAGAGAGCACTGTTTTTCTGGTATATTTCTCAAGTAACTGTGTTTGAAAACTCGCAAAATGCTATAAAAATGAAAAAAACATTGTTGTAGTTAGAAAATACGGCAAAAATATAAAAAAACGACTTAAAACCTCAGTATATACAAAATTCAGCGTCACGTAGTAGACCAGTCCAGTATTTGGGAGATTTCTTACTGCAGAATTTAACTTTTACTGAGACAATGTACGCAGGTAAGTCAAAAAGTGGTTATATTAATTTCTGTATGTATACCATTAAGCCATTTCCCTTTCAGGGTAGGCGTGACACTAC
>CAKNYM010038844.1:16645-28261 GCA_932195095.1 Andricus curvator | reverse complement strand
TTGTGAAATTGTAATAATCTAAATGAATTGGATTGAATCACCCAAAACCATTATAATTGTTGTTCGTCTAGTTATACAGATAATAAATATTCCACACAATGGTGAGTATATAAAAAATGCAGAGAGTGGGATTATGTTTGTAACACTCGATATCATAAGTACCTTGATCAACAGAACATATGCAACGAAATAATTGAAATACGATCCGACTCTAGCAGGAAAAGAACGAGGTAAAAAAATGAAAAACCCTTGAATCAGAATGCGTGATTTTGAGAGAGAGGAGCAAGCGAAGGTGGAGCGAGGAGAGGTGGTCGATATTGCGTTAATGTTTCATAATTCCTGACTACAACGAAACTTGATCAATGGTTGGTTAGCACAGAGAGTTGGAATTACACATCCAGATATTTGGCGTGCATGTAACATGTAAGCTCGTGTGCGCCTGTAGTTCATAAATACGTGGCTATTTCGCAGTAAATCTTGGTAGCCACCGACCAGCTGAAGGTGGTCTGACTCTGTCCCACTCGCCTTCCTTTCTGGTTTACGGCGCTCTTCGTTGTTAATTACCGTGTTTTAACACCTAGCCCCATGCCCCACGCCACGACGTCTCCTGCGGGCCTCTTTTTTTAGCCACCTTCGCAGGGGCGTCTTCGGAAGGGGCTAAACGGATGCTTATTTACATGCAGATCGTAGCCCCCTTTCTAACTACTATTTAGCGGGTTTTGAAATTGAATATTTGTGGTTTTAAACTGATTTATTGTGGCGGCAAGGGGGAAAACCCGAATGGTCATTTTCAAGCTTCGGGAACGAACATACATATAAAATGCAAACTATGTTAATAAAATAAACGTAGAAGCTTAATGAAATTCGTTTTAGAAAATAAAATGTGTTAATAACAGTATGATGACTTTGTGAAGCTCTTCGCCTGGGATGATTGCTAGACAGATTGATCCGCGACTTATGTCGGAGTGGTGTTGCGGAGCGAACGCAACCCACTGCCCCTGTATGCGGGGCAGCGTCGTCCAAAGGTGGCTTGTTGAAAATATATTTAAATTATGAAATCATTGTTTTATTAAAATAATGAATACATATGGAAATTTATTATACAATAATGTGGTTTTATTAACTTTATACAGACCAATGAATGCTAATCCGGACGAAGCTTTTTTTTTCTTTAGTCTATAAGGTAAACGTCCCAGTAATCGTGGCGGTCCCAGTAATCGTCAGTTTTGAAGTATAAACGCCAAAAGTAAGTATTTTCCGCATTAAAATACATTCCTAAAGTATTTTTAAGTAAGTTTGAACAGTGCTTGTTGTAGAAACCAAATTAGTTTTTTTGTACAAATAGTGCACATGGGTAAAAAAATGATTTGTATTGCCGGTGGCGATGAATCATGAAACGTGGGAAATAGCTTAACATTTAGGTTAGGAAAGACGTTTCTTTGCTTAAGCTTTTAATATTTCCAAAAATTACTTGATCAGGACAAAAATTATTTTTTTGTAATAAAAAATCATTTTTGTTTCATAAAATTAAGTAAAGTCTTCATTTAGTACCTTTTCGTTCGAGAAATATCGGGCACGATTATAGGGACATTTCAAAAGCATAGTTGCTCGAATAATCGCGACCGGTCGCGAAGACTAGGACGAATCTGTCAAAATTTTATTTCCATATTTCGTTACAAACAATTATTCAATTAATTTCAAAAAGGTGTGACATGAAATCGGAGAACTGACTTGTTATACTGCGTGGAAAGTAATCGTAATATAAATTAGTGCTTAAAACTGAAAAAAGGTGATGTAAAATATTGGCATGACTTTAGTGATTTCATTATCAATTTTTTAGTTTATTATCATTTTTCAGTGAAGTTAATATTTATTGAGTAATTTTTCATTAGCTAACATTAATCTATACCATTATAGTATACCATTAAGCCATTTCCCTTTCAGGGTAGGCGTGACACTACCCGATTTGGGTAGTGTTCCTAGGTGGATAGTTTCTTGTAGTAAATAACTACAAGTTGGGCTCACCACACCCACGATATGCCAACAGCACGCAGTATTCTCGAATGGTCACCCATCCAAGTACTAACCGCGCCCAACGCTGCTTAACTCCAGTGATCTGACGAGAACTGGTTTTTTCAGCGTGGTTTGGCCGTTAATAATATAAAGAAAAATGTGTAACAAATATATAATTATTGATAGTTTTAATGTTTTGACAACGTAAACAGAACATAACCTCCAAATACACATGATTTTTTTAGTCACTGCAATTTATCAAATTTCATCATTGTGTTTATAATTTATGTTGCAAAAAAGTTAATTATAACAAATTATCAGTTATTATGGCCAACGGCCATACCACGCTGAAAAACCCAGTTCTCGTCAGATCACTGAAGTTAAGCAGCATTGGACGCGGTTAGTACTTGGATGGGTGACCATTCAAGAATACTGACATGAGTGCTGTTGGCACATCGTGGGTATGGTGAGCCCACACTTGTAGTTATTTATAACTACAAGAAAACCTAGAAACACTACCCGAATCGGGTAGTGTCACGCCTACCCTGAAAGGGAAATGGTTTAATGGTATATATATAAAAAGAAAAATATAAATACATATACCTTTTTAAAAAAATTTGTATCCCATGTAATTATGTTGTACTTAGCCATTTTATAGAACAAAGTTAGGTTATATGACTTTATACAACTCAATATTATTTTTCGAACTTTATTTTAAAAAGTAAAATGTAACTACATTTTACTTTTTAAAATAAAGTTATCACACTTATCGTGATAAAAATTCTAATAAATATTTATTTCGATTTATTTTTGAGACCACTTTATTTGTTATAAATAAAATATTAATTTTATTCGAAAATATCTTTAATTGAAATAAAAACTAAAAATTTTAAAGGAAATTCATTTTTATTATGATTAATTACTATAATGTCCATCAGACGTATTGGAACTATCAGAAGATTCTATTTTGAGGTTATGTTTCGACGGATTTCATCTTGGAGGTCTCAATCTCTCAATTAATATAAAACTAACAATACATCTTTCATTTCATTAAAGTATACTTAAAATACACGTCCAAATCACTAAAAACACATTTCAAGAAAACTTAACCTTTTTCGCGAAGACTGGGACAACGACTCGCGATTACTAGTACATGGCAGATTTGGAAATAGCGATAACTGGGACATCGGTGCTTTTTGACTTTTAATTGTTTATCAATAAGAAGTAATATTAAATATAATGTATAATCAATTTTTATAATATTCTAGGATGTTTAATGCTTCAATCAGTAACAATAATTTTTTAACTAATCCTTCCAAAAAAATTTTCTAAATATTTGAAGTCAATGAAATCTCTTATGGTTAAATGATCAAAATTCCTATTTATTTATCGCAGGCTTCAGTCTTTCCCCATTTTCTCGGGTTTTCCACTTGAATGTGAACTGAATTAATAGAACCCAATAAGAAAATTCGAATATTTTGATTGAAAGGTCATTCTTTTCGGATGACAAGTGTATTAATAAATTTTTGGTAAAAAATTCATCTTTTTTGGTCAAAAATGGTATTAATTGGTTTTAGAATTTAATTATTTTGTTGAAAATGCAACTTTTTTTTAAATTGCTGTTAAAGGTTAACTTTTTTGTTGAAAATTTACATTTTCGCGTTGAAAATTCAACTGTTTTGCAGAAAATTATTATTCTCGTCTCAAAAATTCAACAATTTGGTAGAAAATTCAACTATTGAATCAAAAGTTGAACTACTTTGTTAAAAATTCATTTTTTTACTTGAAGATTCATCAATTTACTTCAAAATTAATTACTTTGGTTGAACATTTAATTATTAGGTTGAAAATGTATGTATTTTATGAAAATTCATTTTTTGGTGGAAGAAAATCAATTTTTTGGGTTCAAAATGCAACTGTTTTTGATTTTAAATTAAAATCTGCTTTTAACAGACATATCAACTAATATATTTTTTCTTGAAAATTCATCTTTTTAGGTTGATAAATTGAACTCTATGGTTGAAAGTTGAACTACTTTCTTAAAAATTAATTTTTCTGGTTGAAGGTTCATAATTGTAAATGTTGTTTTCTTAGATAGTTTTGTTAGATAATGTATCAAATATATATTTTATTATTTAAAAAAAAATTTTTCTTCTGTAGAAAGAAGAAAAAAAAAGAAAAAAACTCATCTATTTGGTTAAATGTTGTTGTTAAAAATTAATTTTTTTAACTGAAAATTTAACTATTTGTTTGAAATCTCAAATGTTTGATAGAAAAGTCGTATTTTTGGCTTGCAAATTCAATAATAATTTTTCATAAAATTAAACTATTTAGTAGAAAATTCAACTCTCTGGTTTAAAATGTTATTTGTTGAAAATCGTCTTTTTTGGTAGAAAATTAATCTTCTTGATTAAAAATTTAACTGTTTGATTAAAAATGTAAGTATTTTTTTGAGAATTCATCTTCTTTAATAGAAAATTAATCTTCTTGGTTAAAAATTAATCTTTTTCGTTAAAAACTCATTTATTTAATTGAAAATTCAACTGTTTTGTAAAAGCTCGTCCTTTTAGCTAGAAAATTCAACACTTTGGATGATATTTTTTTTCATTGTCCGTCAAATCTTTCTTCGTTGAAAATTCACCTCATTTAGTAGAAATGTATTGTTTTTCGGTTAAAAACGCAACTGTTTGTTTGAAAATTCGTCTTTTTTGATCCAACTTAACCGTTTTTGAATAAAATAAAAATCGTTTCTTGTTTGCAGTATCAACTATTATACTTTTTCTTGAAAATTCATCTTTTTTTATTAAAAGTTCAACTACTTGGTTGAAAGTTGAACTACCTTGTTAATTCATAAGAAACAGTAATGACTAAATTTACAAAAAAAATTTGTTTGGCAAAAATTACGTAAAATGGGGGGGGGGGGCGGGCGTCAAAACTTCCGAACCTCAACGAAGGGGGATGCGTTGTTCAAACTTTCAGAAAAAAATTTTACGTAATCTATGCACGGCCCCTAAGGGGGTCGTTGGGTATATTTTACAACAGGAACAATGAGTAAAGTATAGATGATGTTTATAATATTTTAGAGGAATAAAAGATGGTTTCAAGAAAATGTTAAGGGCTCGAAGGAAATCATAAATAAGAGAAGCCCTTGGACAGAAAATGCCAGGTTTGGCACACCAAATTAAAGGAAATCGATCAAAACCCGAAGCTCCCCAGCCCTGAAGTCGAACTCAGAGGCGGTGGTCGACCCGTCTCAGAAGCGACCGCGCCCAATCGCGGCTCGAATTTCAAAGTTTTTGAACCTGCTATCAACCATCGTTAATTATACATTCACCAAGCTACCAGTTTCTCATCAATTTAAAGTCTATACCTGATTTGTCGGTCTTTAAGTATTCTGAATTTTTTTTTACGCAATTACGGCGAAACTTGAGCAACACTTGCGATAGAAAAGAGAAATCACCATTTCTGTTGGATCCATGTGCGGATTTCTAGCTTAATCAGAGTGGCAGCAAAACTTCATTTTCAACATTCCCTGACTTTTCCCTGACTAGTTTTTCATTTTCCCCGATTATTAATACTAGAAGACCAAAATTGTAATCTTGCAACATTTTTAGGGTTTCGTAGCCCCAGGAAGAAACCCATATAATGTCGGTTGGGTGTCCGTCCATCGTACTTTTTTCACAAGACTCGAGATGAGACATGACACAAGACTCGAGACAAGAGAATACCCGAGACGAGACAAGACTTGAGACGAAAGAAGAGTCGAGACGAGGTGAGACTTGAGACGTGATAAGGCTCGAGACGAGACAAGACTCAAGGTGGAGAAAGACTCGAGATGAGGCAAGACTCGAGGCGAGACAAGATTAGAGACGAGGCAAGCCTCGAGGTGCGACATGACTTGCGGCGAGAGGAGACTCAAGAAAAAACAAGACGAGATGCGACGAGACCTAAGATGAGACGACAAAAAACTCGAGAGGAGACAAGACCCAAGGCGAGGGAAGACTCAAGACGAGATGAGATTGACACGAAACAAAACAATACTCGAGACGAGATAATATGAGGGTTAAATGAGGGGTGGAAATGAGGAGAAGAGAAAAGGTAAAGGGGGAGTAGAGGGAGGATTTGAGCGACTTTAGAGACTACGAAACCCTTTTTTGTAGGCGCATGTCGCCTACTTTTTAATATAGAAATTTTTAATATAAAATCTGTAATAAATTGTATAAGACAATTTTAATTTTCATTTATTTTTGAATTTATTATTCTTATGACGGCTCTCTTGAATTTAAAATAATTAAAAAGAATTAAAATCCAGAGACTTCATAACAATTCAAGTTGAATTCAAAAGAATTCAAGCGAATTGGGAGAAATTCAAAAAATTCAATTGATTTCATTCAAATTGGAGTGAAATTAGAGGAATTCAAGAAAAATAACAATGATTCGAAGAAATTAATAAAAATTCAAGGCAAATTAAAAAAAATTCCAGTGATTTGAAAACAATTTAAAAAAATATGCAAAAATTCATTGAATTTAGTATGTATGAAATAAGTTTAGAAAAATTCAAAGGAATTTAAAGGAGTTTGCATTCTTTGAAATGAAATGAAATGATATATTTTTATTATATAAACTATCAAATATACACAAATAAAAAATTTAGATGAAATTAAAGCCTTAGAATTCAAGGTGAGTTTAAAAGACCTCAAGATGAATTAAACAAAAGATTTTAAAAACCCATTGAATTGATTAGAATTGAGTGAATTTAAAAGAGCTCAAATTAATTAGAAAAATTCAAGAGAACTCCAAATAATTAAAAAAAATTAAAGAATTCAGAATACATTATTAAGAATTCAGGGTAAATTCCAAATGAATTCAAATCAATTTCAAAAAATATTTGAAAATCTTTGAAACCCTACGAAATCCCTCATGTCTTGTGAATAAAGTCATTGGAATTCATTCAAACATTATAAACTCCCGCGAAATTCTATGAAATTTAATGATATTTTTTGAAATCCTGGAAAATTTATGAAAATACCTTGAGAGCTTTTTAAGCTCGGTACCAACGTCCTCACAAAGCGCCCGCTTAGTTAGGCCACGCCCCTAAGGCTTGGCGGGAAATATCTCTGGGACGCATTGGCGGATTATTTGAATATGGTCTCGCGCACACGCATCTAATGCCACGCTCAAGGTGCTTACCGCATTTGGAGATAATGGAAGGGAGAGGCACTTGGCGAGAAAAGGCGCCTTATGGAAAAGGTTCTTTGTGAGAGTATATTGAACATCAGAGTGAACGTTATCAATTAAAGTAAGTCATCAATTATAGAAGAATCAATTTCGTTATTTAATACCTGAAGAACTCTTTAAAATATCGACAGAAACTGAATAATTTTAATACCCTTTCAAATGCTTCTTTTCAATAACGAGGTTCCAAAAGCAATTGACCTCGTGGGCAAGGGAGAGAAGACTGGCCCTGTGTCTGAGGCTGGAAAGGGAAGCAGAAGTAAATGGAAGGACAAACGAGATGGGAAGGGGTACACATCGGTTCGGTTGAGTTAGTTATTACTGAATCAATTACTTGGCTGTATTTATAGGGTGTAGCATGTTCTTTCTGCTTCTCAACGTTCACCATCTCCCACTCTTTTCTCTTTACTGTGCTTTTTCTTCTTTTTCATTTTCTTCCTTCTTTTACTGAGGACTCTCGACTTGGCGAAGATTACATCGAGATACGCCCGGAAATTCACGGCTCGACTCGAAATATACGGTATACTTACGCACGCTGATACAACATGGTGACACTATCTACTCGCGAGGGCTTGGAGCTTCTCGAGGAAGCTTGATTTCCATCCCGATGCATCTTTCGATAGCTGCATACCATGTGTCGAATTTGTCTAAAGACTCTAAACATGGATATGCATCTCTAGGAACTTGGATAGTTGAATACATTCAGAGATTAATGTAATTAAGGGAAATCAAAAGTATAAATTGTTGTGGTACTTTCTTTAAACAGCTACGGCGGATGGCAATAATGCCTGATGGCCATTAGTATATAAGGATTCATTGAATTGCAAATTTTTCAATCACCACCAATCATCAAATTTCTCTTCAAGAGCCTGAGCTACACAAATCCAAACAGTTGAAAATTTCTATAAAGAGATCTGTTAGAAAAAGACACTTTGAAAAATCCTGTAAAGGAACCTTGAAATGATTCTATAAAAGCATATGTACCAAGCAAGAAACCTTTGAAGGCTCTTGTACCAGATACTATATATAAAGGATCCTGCACAAACAAAGTTTTTTTAAAGGCTCCTGTACCAGCTCTTTCACCAATTCCTTTGAAAGAACCCGTTCCTCCTTTACCGGATCCTTTATCAAAAGAGGATTCTTTTAGGACGCCTGTAGTAGATTCTGTAAAGGATCCTGTTTCAAAAGAGGAATCTGTTAAGGCTTCAGTAGCAGATCCTGTAAAGTATCCTGTATCAACAAAGGAATCTCTAAACGCTTTTTTACATGTTCCGTCGAAAATTGCCTTTACCATCAAAGGATCTTTAAACGCTCCTGTACCAGATGAATACTGTACCGGATCCTGTACCGGCTCATTTACCAAAAGAGAATTCCTTTAAGGCTCCAACAGTAGATTCTGTAAAGGATTCTGTACCAAAAGAGGATTCTTTTAAGGCTGCAGAAGTAGATCCTGTAATGATTCTGTACCAAAAGACGAATATTTGAAATCTCCTGTACCATATTTTGTAACGGATCTTGTACCAAAAGAGGAATCTTTTAAGTTTCCATACCAGATCCCGTACCAAAAGAGGTACGAACAAAGGAAGCTTTGAAGTATATTGTACCATATGTTGTAATGGATCCTGTACCAAAAGAAAAACATTTGTTGGCTCCAGCAGCAGGTTCTGCAAAGAATCATTTTCAAAAAGTGGATTCTTTTAAGGCTCCAGTAGCAGATTCTGTAAAGGGGCTTGTACTAACAAAGGAACCTTTGAAGGCTCTTTTACCAGAGCTTGTACCGGATCCTGAAACAAAAGAGGAATCTTTTAAGGCTCCAGTGTACCAACAAAGGAACCTCTGAATGCTTCTATATATGTCCCCTCGAAAATTTCCTGTAACAACAAAAGAAGCTTCAAAGGCTCCTGGATCAGATCCTGTGCCCGATCCTGTACCGTATACTGTATCAAAAGAGGAATCTTTGAAATTTCCTGTATCAGATCTTTTGCTGTATCCCGTACCAAAGGAGGATTTTTTTAAAGAATCCAGTAGGAGATCCTGTATTGGATCATGTACCAAAAGAGGATTCTTGTAAGGGTCCAGTAGTAGATTCTTCAAAGGATCCTATACTAATAAAGGAATCTTTGAACGTTTCTATATATATGCCCCATCAAAAACTTCCTGTAACAACAAAGGAATCTGCAAAAACACACGCATCAGATCCTGTACCGGATACTGTGCCAAAAGAGGAGTTGTTGAAGTCTCCTGTACCAGATCTTTTGCTGGATCCCGTACCTAAAAGAAGTTTTTTAAGACTGCAGTAGCAGATCCTGTACTGGATCCTGTACCAAAAGAGAAGTCTTGTAAGGCTCCAGTAGTATATTCTGTAAATGATCCTGTACTAACAAATGGATCTTCAAAGGCTCCTGAACCCTAAGTTGTACCTGATCCTTTAACAAAAGAGGAATCTTTTGAGGCTCCGTTAGCTGATCCTGTGAAGGATCCTATACCAACAAAGAAATATGTAAAGTCTCTTTTACCAAATCCGTTAACGGATCTTGTACCAAGAGAGACATTTGTTAAGGCTCCAATGCCAGATTCTGTGAAGGATCCTGGACAAGAAGAGGATTCTTTTTAGGCTCTAGTAGCAGATTCTGTAAATGATCCTCCACTAGTAAAGGAACCTTTGAAGTCTCCTGTAATGGATCCTGCACCGGATCCCGTACCAAAAGAGGAATCTTTTAAGGTTGTAGTGGCAGATTCTGTAAAGGATCCTATACTAACAAAGTAACCTTTGAAGTCTCTTATACCATATCCTTTACAGGATACTGTACCGAAAGAGAAATCGTTGAAGTCTCCTGTACCAGATCTTGCGCTGGATCTCGTACCGAAAGAGGAGTATTTTAATACTCCAATGGCAGATCCTGTTCTAAGCCTTGTGCCAAAAGAGGATTCTTTTAAGGCTCCAGTAGCGGATTCTGTAAAGGATCCTGTACCAACAAAGGAACCTTTGAAGCCTTTTGTACCAGATCCTGTAACGGAACCTGTACCAAAATAGGAATCTTTTAATGCTCCAGCAGCAGATTCTGTAAAGGATCCTGGACAAAAAAAAGGATTCTTTTAAGCCTCAAATATCAGATTCTGTAAATGAACCTATACTAATAACGGAACCTTTGAAGTCTCCTACACCAGTTCCTGTACTGGATCCCATGCCAAAAGATGAATCTGCAGTGGCAGATTCTGTAAATGATTCTGTACGAAAATCGGAACTTTTTAAGACTCCAGTAACAGATTCTGTAAAGGATTATCTACTAACATAAGAACTTTTGGAGGTTCCTGTGACAGATTCTGTACAAGATCTTGTACCAAGAAAGGTACCTTGAAAGATCCTGTTCCAGATTCTGTAGAGGAACCTGTTCCACCTGCTCCTGATGCACATGTTCTAATGAAATATCCTTAGAGAATCCTATAAAGGACCCCGTACCAACAAAACAACTTTTCAAAGTCCCTCTGCCAGATTCTGTTATGGCTCCCGTACCAACAAAGACACAGTTACCTTGAAGAGTCTTGTGCGAATGGATGCATCTTTGCAGGCTTCTGTACCAAGAAAAGAACCTTGAAAACGTTTAAAGGATCCTATAACAAATAAACCTTTGAATGTATCTATACCAGATCTTGTTAAGGGGATTCTGTACCAGGAAAAGGAACCTGTTTCAACAAAGAACCTTAGAATGAACTAACAGAACTATTGAAGGTTCCACTGTCCCTGATCCACTTGTTCTAATCAAATAATTTTTAAAGGATCCTACACAGGACCCATTGCCAACAAAAAAACCTTTGAAGGTGCCTATACCGGATCTTGTTAGGGATCCTGTACCAACAAAGGAACCTGTTCAAACAAAAACACTTTAGAATGATACAAAGAAAATTTCAAAGACTGCTATGCCAGATATTGTAATGGATACCGTAATACATTTGTAAAACAAAGTTACCTCGAAGGATCATGTACGTGCAGAGTAACCTTTGAAGTCTCCTGTACCATGAAAGGAACTTTGCAAGATTCTGTTCCAGATTCTGTAGAGAATCCTGTTCTACCCGTTCCTAATTCACCTGTTCTAATCCAATAATCTTTAAAGGATCCTATAAAAGACTTATTACCAACAAAGAAACCTTTGAAGGTATCTATACCAGATCTTGTTAAGGAGATTCTGTACCAGAAAAAGGAACCTGTTTCAACAAAGAACCTTAGAATGAACTAAGAGAACTTTTGAAGGTTCCTGTTCCAGATTCTGTAGAGAATCCTGTTCCACTGATCCTGATCCACCTGTTCTAATCAAATAATCTTTAAAGGATCCTACAAAGGACCCATTTCCAACAAAAAAACCTTTAAAG
>CAKNYM010038844.1:5436-16635 GCA_932195095.1 Andricus curvator | reverse complement strand
GGACTTATTACCAACAAAGAAACCTTTGAAGGTATCTATACCAGATCTTGTTAAGGGGATTATGTACCAGAAAAAGGAACCTGTTTCAACAAAGAACCTTAGAATGAACTAAGAGAACTTTTGAAGGTTCCTGTTCCAGATTCTGTAGAGAATCCTGTTCCACTGTTCCTGATCCACCCGTTCTAATCAAATAATGTCTAAAGGATCCTACAAAGGACCCATTGCCAACAAAAAAACCTTTGAAGGTCCCTATACCAGATCTTGTTAGGGATCCTGTACCAACAAAGGAACCTGTTCAAACAAAAACACTTTAGAATGATACAAACAAAATTTCAAAGACTGCTATGCCAGATATTGTAATGGATACCGTAATACATTTGTAAAACAAAGTTACCTTGAAGGATCTTGTACGAACAGAGGAACCTTTGAAGTCTCCTGTACCATGAAAGGAACTTTGCAAGATTCTTTTCCAGATTCTGTAGAGAATCCTGTTCTACCCGTTCCTAATTCACCTGTTCTAATTCAATAATCTTTAAAGGATCCTATAAAGGACCCGGTAGCAACAAAAAAACCTTTGAAGGTCCCTAAACCACACCTTGTGAAGGGCCCTGTACCAACAGAGGAACCTGTTCCCAAAAAAGAACCATAGAATGGAACAAAGAAAATTTTAAAAACTGCTATGCCAGTTCATGTAATGGAATCCATAATAACAAAGATAAAGTTACCAGGGAGGATCCTGTACGAGCAGAGGAACCTTTGAAGGCTTCTGTACCAAGAAAGGAACCTTTGAAGTGTTCTGTACCAAAAAAGGAACCTTGAAAACTCCTGTTCCAGATTCTGTAGAGGATCCTGTTCTACCTGCTGCTGGTCCACCTGTTCTAATTAAATAATCTTTAAAGGATCCTATAAAGGACCCAGAACCAACAATGAAAGCTTTGAAGGTCCCCGTATGAAGCAAAAAAAAACTTTCAAAGACTGCTATGCCAGATCCTGTAATGGATCCCGCACTAACAAAGGCAAAGTTAACTTCAAATATCCTGTACGAACTGTACCCTTTGAATGCTCCTGTATAAGATCCCTAGCTAATTTGCCCTACAGAATATTTCAAAGATTCATTTGCAAGAAGATTTTCTCTTCGAGAAATCATCAAATCAAGCGTCTGCAGGCATGGAATAATCCATTTCCATTACTTGAGTTAGTGTAATAAGAGTCGATAATTCAATTTGCAATTGACGAATGCCTTCTGAAAATTGCCTCGCTCTTCATGCCTCTGAGAGAATGTTGTATGCAGGACTCGAAATTGAATGATGATGGGGTCATTCAAAGACGGAAAACCTTGCACCTCATTTACCACATACTTGAGTTTGACTGCAGTCTGCAATGGACATGGTAACGACAACGGGGTGATGTTGGCCAAACAATTACCACGCCTCTCTCACGCCTCGGGTAAGTAGGTAGCTCGCTATTTACGAGTATTGCTTCGCCGGGCTCATTTCATTAAAGATGCATTGCCGGATGCCAGAGACCAGACCTAAAGTCACGCGACCGTAATAACCGACTCGTAAATACAAAAGGAAATCTTTAAAGAGAGTACTTAACGCTTTTATAGGTCATAATTCCGTGCATAAATTACGTAAAGTTTTTTTCTGAAATTTTGACCCACCCTCCCCCCTATCTTATGTAATTTTTGCCGACTATAGTTTTTTCGTGAATTTATTTATGGATCATCCAAAAATAAGGTAAGACGATTTGGGGAAAGAGGTGTTAGGTAAAATCTTATTGTTTCCAATGAATTGAAAAAGTAGTTCAAGTTTGAAGTAAGTAGTTAAATATAAAGAACAAAAAATGAATTCTCAATAAAAAATGTGATAGTTGATATTTCAACCGAGAAAATATTTTCATTTTAAACTGAAAAGAGTTGAATTAAACCAAAAAGACGAATTTTTAACAAAATAGTTGAATCCTCAACCACAACAAGTTCATTTTCAACCAAACAGTGGTATTTTTAACTAAAAAGATTTAATTTCTACCAAAATGGATGAATTTTCAAATCAGAAAGACGAATTTTGAACCAAATACATAGTTGAATGTACAACGTGAATTTTTAAACTAAAAGACTCATTTTCTACCCAAAAAAGACGAGTTTAATAAATTAGTTCAATTTGCAACCAAATAGTTAAATTATTAAATTTAATAAGATCAATTTTGAACCATAAACAGAATAGTTGAATTTTCATTAGAATAAATTAATTTTCAGTAAAAAAACAGTTTTTTTACAAAACAAATATATTGAATTCAATGTGAAACACTTTAAACTTCTCAAGATTTCAAGTCGAAATATATTGTATTTTGAACAAAATAATTGAATTTTCAAACAAAAAAGATTTTCTACCAAAATAGATGAATTTTGAATCCAAAAAGACGAATGATCAACCAAAAAATGTCATTCCTAACCAAGCAGGTACATTATCAACCAAGTATTTGAAATTTAAAACAAAGGCGACGAATTCTGAACCAATAGTTGAACTTTTAACCAAATAGTTAAATTTTGAAGCTAAAAAGATGAATTTTTAACATAACCGTTGCATTTTCAACCAAAAAAGATTACTTTAACAAAATAGTTGAATTTTTAATCAAATAGTTGGATTTTTAACCTAAAAATATAGATTTTTAACCAAGAAGATTAATTTTCTACCAGAAGAGAAAGATTCCACGAAATACATGAATTTTCAACCAAATAGCTGAATTGTCAACTACAAAAGATAAGTTTTCAAACATAACTGAAATAGTTCAATTTTCAGTTTAAAAAAATTAAGTTTGGTTAACAATGGTTAACTCAAACAAATATATGAATTTTCAACAAATAAGATTAACTTTCTACCCAATGAGACAAATTTTATAAAAAAAAGTTAAGTAGTTTACATGCTAAAAGGACAAATGTTTTCGAAAACATTTGACAAATGAATGGTTGCATTTTCAAACAAATAGTTGAATTTTTAACCAAAGGGGTGAATCTTAAAAAAACGAATTCTTAAAAAGTAGTTCAACTTTCAGCAAAGTAGTAAAATGTTCAACCAAAAAGATCAATTTTCAACCACATATTTAAATTTTCAACGAGAAAGATAAATTTTTCACCAAGAAGATTAAGCTTTAACCAAAAAAAGGTAAATTTCAATAATATTGCTAAATTATGAAGCCAAAAAGACGTCTTATCTACAAAACAGTTCATTTTTCCTCCCGAAAACATAATTTTTCATCAAACAGTTCAATTTTTAACCCGAAAACATGAATATTTAACAAAAATGTTAATTTGCAACCAAATAATTGAATAAAAACCTAAAATCATGAGTCTTATCCAAAAAAGGTGAATTTCCAATAAAATAGTTAAATCCTCAACGAAAAACAGATTAATTTCCAACCAAACAGTTGCATTTTTAATCAAAAAGAATGAATTTTCAACCAAGAAGATCAATTTTCTTGCACAAAGACGAATTTTTAACAAAATACATGAATATTCAATGAACCACTCGAATGTAAAACAAAAAAAGATACGTTTTCAACCAAACAGTTGAGTTTTTCACTAAAAAAATATCCATTTTCCACAAAAAGTAGAATAGTTAACTTTCCAGTTAAAAAATTAATTTTCATCAAAATTGTTAAATTTTCAACCAGAGATGAATCTTCAACCAAAAAAATGATTTTTTAGTAAAATAGTTCAACTTTCAACCACGTAATTAAATTATTGACCAAATGAGTTGATTTTTTAACCAAGAAAATTAATTTTCAATGAAAAAAGACTAATTTTTCAACAAGATACATGAATTTTGAGCCAACGAGTAGAATGATTAACCCAACGAGATGAATTCTGATTTCTGAACCAAAAATATAATACATAGTAGACTTGTCAACCAAAAACATTAACTTTTAACCAAAAATAGTTGGATTTTCTTATTTGGTTTTATTAATTCAGTTTGAATTTGAGCGAAAAAATGAGCAAAGGGGAGAAAGGTGAAGTTTCTTGAAAACAGGAAGAAAATAATTTTTTTCTATAATTCGCGAAAAAGTGCCAGTTTTTCCACCTGTTTTTGGTGTAAAAAGTTACCGATTTTTGCTCGATGACGTGGCGCATGCGCAGTGCCGACCTTTCCGGGCAACAGTGACAAAAGTGGACAGATGCAGTGGAAAAAGTAAATGGACAGTGATAAAAGTGAGGCACAGTGGAAAAAGTAAATGTTATTTCGGGTGGGTTCGTGCTGCCTCGGGTGGACTCGTGCATCGTGCGCAGCCAACTTCATTCTATTTTCCGACTGTCGTCCCTAACCTAAAAGCAATTTCCTGAAAAGTCTCGAGTTGTGTATTTTGTATGTACTTTTGTCACTTGGCAAAAGCAAAAAAACACCGTCAGTTTCTCCGAAAATACTGTGCTTGGTTTTTTTCACGAAAAATCGGAAGTTTTGAACCCTCAACTTTATGGGCCAACTATTCAATTGTGAGAACCAGCTTATTATTACTGCCATATTATTGCCATGGTTTTGATAATTGCCATTGTCATTGTTGCGTCAATCGACAAAAAATCGCCTTCTTTTTACACAAAAAACAGGTAAACAAAAACTAGCACTTTTTAACAAATTATAGAAAAAGTATCGTGTCCCACACATTGAAAAAGCGACGATTTAAGACTCGTGTGATAGCCACCCTCGCTCCGCTCGGGTAGCTAACTTCACACTCGTTTTAAATCTCTCGCTTTTTCAACTTGTAGCACAATATACTATTTTTAAAGGACTAAAGAGGGAAATAGGGGGAAAAATGTGAAGTCTGAAATATAAAATGGTTTTCAAACTTATTAAGATATTATTGAACTGTACAGGGTTTATCGACTTACTCTAAAACAAAGAATTGATAAATTAACAGTTTAAACTAAACCTTTTCAAATTTTAATGTCAGTGAAATTTAATATATGGCTGGTGAGTATTTACAATTTTACAGGGAGTGGGGAATGTTATTATTTTTTTGGCATTGTATTTCGTCCCTAGTGGCGAAAATATGTGAACCACTATAAAAACAAGTGGGTCAGAGACACAATGCATTTAGGGCGAAGTGGCAGAGGACTCTGGGGTATCGCATTGGGAGTCACGCCCTTTTTGGCGCGACTAGCGCCAGCGCAATGCTTCACTTCTATATAGACTATATCTATATCACTATATAACTATATATACTATATAGATATATACAGTTGAAACAAAGGACGAATGGCACCCACCCGGCACCCCTCACTGGCAACTTTCCACCTACCTTCCGCCTTCTGATATTTATCTCCTCTCAGCAGACGTGACTCGAGAGGTGGAACAAGAGGAGGTGTTCTAAGGGTTTTTACCGTACAATTAGAAATACACTCGACTTGCAGTTATTCGAACACCTTTGAAACAAATGGAAAAGATAGGCATCTACGAGGCAAAGTAACTAGGGGAATGCAAATCACTGGAAATAAGTGAAATTAGTTATGCTGACAAGTCCAGAGCCGGGTTTAGATAGACCACCCTAGGCCACCCTAAAATTTGCCGTCTTTTTTAATTTTCATCACTTAATTCTTTTCGGTAGCAGTGTTGAAAAGCAAAAAGATGACAATACGATTGAAAAGAGAAACCAACGTGTCCAAATGATACGGTGCTATCTCGGCAGAATCAAATAGAAAGGTTCCTTACTTCGGAGGGAGCTGGTGTTTCCAATACTATTTATATGGGACTAACAAGCTGCCATACTTCGCCACTCGAGATGGCACCTTTTTATTTCGTCCTGTCGAGATAGCACGTTGTCATTTGGACACGTCGGAATAGTAAATCGGACTAAACGAAAAGCTTCCAGCATAGGGGTCTAAATAAATAAATTTTCCTCATTTTGCTCATTTTTCATGTTTAGAATTTAAAGAGGAAGCAGAATGTTCCCAAGGTTCCTAGTATTTTTATGCGCCCCACAGTGGTCACTTTATGTGGAAAATATAGTTTTTTTAGACGAGATAAGAAACGAACCAAATTTTTCGCATATCTCTCATTTTTCATATTTTTCAGCCACTGATATAAAAAAAAAAAACATTTCCGAAGAAAATCGGATTAAAAGAAAAGCTTCCAGCATAGGGGTCTGAAAACCCATTTTTCCTATTATTCTCATTATTAATGCACTAATATATACAACAACAACAAATGAAACATATAAAATTTTATGTTTTATCCCAATGCACATGTCAAGAGCCTCAATTTGAGCTATCTCCAAAGAAAATCGGACTAAAAGAAAAGCTTCCAGCAAGGGGTCCAAAAAACCCAATTTTCCCCACTTTTCTTTCTTTTCTCATTATCAAACCACTAATATAAAAAAAAGTCAAAGTAGTTGCCGTGCGCCTACAAGAAAGGGTTTCTTAGCCAAACTTTCCCCCATACTCCCCCTACGTTCCACTACTTCACCCTCCACCCCTACTTCCCTACCACTCAATGCACACGGCCCCTTCGCTCCCTTTCCGAACTTCTTCTTCCTCTAATTCCCCCTCTCCTCACTTCCCTAGCTAACACTCCCTTTCCCCTACTTCGCTTTCCCAGCCCTTAATTCCCCTCCTCCTTTCACCCGCGCTACACTACTAGCCCTCCACTCACTTCCTCTCAATACCCTCCTTCACTACATCTGACTACCCTCTCACACTTCCAAACACTTCCCCTACTTCTCCTCCTCTGACTTCTCCTATTCTAATTTCCGTTTACTTCCACTACTTTCTAACCCCTAATTTCTTTTTATTGCACATACTCCTCTCCCCTCATTTCCCCTTCTCTCATTTCCCCTACATTCTCTCCTCTCATTTCCTCTACTTCCCTCCCCTCACTCCCCCTACTTTCTCTCTCTCCTAATTTCCCTTTGCGGCACATACTCCCCCTTCCTTCATTTCCCCTCATTTCCCATCCCAAGGTTACCAGTATTTTCCTTTGCTCATGAGTGGTCACTTTATGCGGCAAATATAAAAGCTCATAGTCGTAGCTTGAATAATTTTTTTTAGGCGAGGTCAGAGAAGGACGGGCGCTGGCATGAGATTATAAGGGTTTCCCACGAAACCCTAAAAATTAGACCGCCATGCCGCCCCTCAAAATTTACCGCCTCTTTTTAATTTTTATTGCAATAGGTTCCCTTTGATTGCAGAGTTAAAAAGAAAAAAAAGACTATACAAGTCAAGTCAGACGTATTCTCTAATAACAATAATTTAAAAAACTAAGCCGTCGCGCCAAACTGTGCTGCCCCACAGTGGTCAAAAATCAAAACCAGAACGTTTTTAGCACTGTGCGCCCCTAAAAATTGGCCATTTCTGACATTTTTAGTGCTTTTAAGTCAAAAAGTATATAAATTAAAGGCCCTTTTCTTGTAAGAATGTAAGCCTACTTCCTGAAATTTCAAAAAGAAACTAGGTTTGTTTTCCATGAAACTTTGGAAACGCTTGAAAGTTTCAAAAATTGAGGCGGGAAAATTAAAAAAATGCTATTAAGTATTGAATTTAAACATTTCATTTTATATTAATATATATTAATATGATATCAATGGTAATATTAACATTTGTTTAATGTAATATACATTAATATAAATATTGAATCCTGTATTAACACGACGCTATTACAGGGCCTAAAATGTTGGGTAGTTGAAAAATCTTTTTTTTTGTTTCTTTATAAATTCTTCTCTTTGACTTGAAAATTCAACAACTTCGTAGTATTTTTTTACTTTCTTGAACAACAAATCTTTTCTTTTTGAAAATTCATCTATTTTGGTAGATACTTAATTTTTTTGGATAAAAGTGCAACTGTTTGGTTGAAAATTAATATTTTCTTGTTGAGAATTCATCTTCTTTATTTGAAAATTCAACTACTTGGTTAAAAGTTGAATTACTTTGTTAAAAATTCATGTTTTTGGTTGACTATTCAGTATTCATCATTTAGTGCAATTTCATTAACTTTACCTTGGAATGTAACTGAGGGCTTTAGTGTCATGAGTAAAATCAAATTAATAAAATTCCATTAACAAAACAAAATAAAAAATCAAGTTGACCAGACTGATGCACCCTTATATATTTTGAACCCTTTCCCAAAATATTAGCACCAATGACTTGTTTTTTTAATTATAAATCCGCCGAATATAATAATATATAATTAGTCACTTGAAAGACTGTTATATCCCCTTAAAAATAAAAAACCTTTTCTATTCAAATAACAACTATTACATTTTTTGTTGAAAATTCGTCTTTTTTTTGGTCGAAAATTCAACTACTTAACTAAAAGATGAAGTACTCTGTTAAAAATAAATTGATGTGATTGAAGATTCATAATTTTAGTTGAAAATTCGTCTCTTTGGTAGACAATGTAACTGTTTTATTATACAATCAACTATTTTGTTAAAAATTTATCTTTTTTGGTGGAAAATGAATCTTTTTGCTTGAAAATTGATCCAATTGGGTTGAAAATTCAACTATTTTGCTAAAGATTCATCTATTTTATCAAAAATGCAATATTTTTACTTGAAATGTTAGGAATTTGGAGAAAATTTCAATGTTACAGTAAAACGTGTCATTGACTCACATCCCTAAAGGAAACATTTCATTCTTGGTTCCCATAAGTCCAAGACACTTCCGCTTTTCGGATGGTGGTACACATTCAGTCCCATCGTGGCTTTCCTTCGGTAATAAGAGAACCGGGAGTGGTATCGATTACGACAAAACTTCTGCGCAATACACATACACATACACATTTCTGTATGTAAAAAAGAAACTTGTATGAGGGGAGATAGGCGACAATACAACCACATTTTACAGTCACATCCGCGGCCGTCGGATGGGTACTTGTCGTGAACACAGGTACGAGAGGAACTTGATCGCGGTCACACCGCCGCGCCGCGGCCGATCCGCATGATGACGCAGATCCGTGGGTAACGTGCGAACCACTTTTGTCGACACGTGACGACGGCATCATACCTCCGATTTTGGCTCGGTATGATCATTGTTTTCGTGCAAGCGAGGGGGTCGAATAATTGCGAAATAGGTTGGGGGGGGGGAGGATCGAGAGACGAAAGGTCCGCACGTGAAAGGGAGAACCCGCCACGCGGGACCCCCTCGTGTTCCTTAACGACCCCCTCATTATCGTGTCTTATCGAATTAGTCTCGTTACACCCTTGGTGAATGATCCTCTTGCTATTATGTATCCTCTTTTGCTTTTAACCAGTATCCCTATTAAAAGTGTCCAGGGAATTTTTGTAAAATGAAATACTGTGTATAAATCTGCAATGGTGAAACTCGATGGCACAGAGGGCGATTATATAACATTTTGAGTTTCATTTCCACTTTTACTTTTCCGAAATTCACTTTGGTATTTTAAATTGTTGTGACCATTAACATGTAAAAAAATGACGTTAATTGAAAATAAGTAGAGGTAGAGGTGACTGGTTTTTATACGTATGACTGAATTGAAGAATGAAAGAATTCAAAAGAATTCAAAATCATCAGAAAGGATTGAAAGGAATTCAATTTAATTCAGTTGAATTTATGTGAATTGAAAATAATTCAAGAAGATGAAAAAGATTGTAAGTGAATTAAAAGGAATAGGAAAAATTCTAGTGAAATAAAATACGAAAGGGTTCACATGAACTCAAAAGACTCCAAAGAATTAACAAAAAATTCAATTGAATTCGACGGAATTCATAGAATTCGAATTAAATACAAAAATTGAAGGAATTCGAAGAATTCAAGAGAATGAAAGGCATTCAAAGAATTTAAAGCATTCAAGAGAATTACATAAAGGAATTCAAATGAATTAAATAAATTCAAAGAATTCAAAAAATTTAAAGAATTCCGAAAATACAAAGGATTTAAAAAGTTCAATGAAACCGAGATATTCAAGTACTTTAAAGAAATCAAAGATGTCAAACGAATTAAAACACATTTCACGAGAATTCAAGACAAATCATATATGAATTGAAGAGAAGTAAAAATTTAGAATATATCAAGAGAATTCAAGAGAATTCAAGGAATTCAAGGGATTCAAGTAATTAAAAGGATTCAAGGATTTCATGGGATTCAAGGAACTCAAAGGATTCAAGCGGGTCAAAGGATTCAAGCAATTCAAGTATTTTAAGGAATTCAAGGGAATCAAGGAATACAAAGGATTCAAGGAATATAAAGAATTCAAGGTATTCAAGGGATTTAAGCGATTCAAGAGAATCAAGAATTTTAAGGGCTTCAAGGAATTCAAGCGATTCAGTGGAATCAAGGAATTCAAAAGATTCAAGGAATTCAAGGGGTTCAATGGAATTCAAGAAATTCAAAGGATATCAAAGCATTTAAGAGATTTTAAGGCGTCCAAGAAAAGCAATGAACTCAAGAAATTCAACAGATTCAAGGAATTCAAGACATTCTGAGAATTCCAGGAATTTATAGAATTCTCAGAATAATGGAAGGACTCTAACGAAATCAAAGATATCAAAAGAATTTTAAGGAATTTTAAGAGATATCAATAAAATTCATATAAATTCAAGAGAAGTAAAGAATTCAGATGTTATGAAGAGAATTCAAGGAATTCAAAGGATTCAAAGAATTTAACGGATTCAAAGAATTCAAAGAATTCACGGAATTGTAGGAATTTAAGGAAATCAAAGATATCAGAAGAATTCACCTCATTTTATGAGAATTCAAGAAAATTCATATGAATTTAAGAGAAGTAAAGAATCCAGATATGAATAGAATTCAAAGAATTCCAAGGATTCAAGGGATTTAAGGAAATCAAAATAATTCAAAGAATTAAAGGAATTCATGAAATCGAAGAATTTGAGAAAATTGACGAATTCAAGAAATCTAAGGACTTTATAGAACTCAAAAATATCAAAAGAATTCGGAGGCATTTCATGAGAACTCAAAACAATCCATATGAATTCAAGAGAAGTAAAAAATCCAGAAGATATCAAGAGAGTTTAAAAGAATTCAATAAATTGAAAGGATTCAAGGAAATAAAGGAATTTAAAGGGTTCAAGGAAATTCAAGAAATAAAGGGAATTCAAAGCAACTAAGATAATTCAAGACATTTTAAGGATTCAAGGGATTCAATTTAAGAATTTAAGAAATTCAAAGAACTAAAGGAATTCAAGTGATTCAAAAAATTCAAAGAATTAAAGAAATTCAAAGAATTCAAGGAA